>JBAMBO010003581.1:0-54848 GCA_037044535.1 Lordiphosa magnipectinata
TATGGACTGCCAAAATTAGCGCAATCTTTTCGTCAGCGTCGAATTGCGATAATCTGTTTTTATTTTGTTTTTTTGAGTCAAACATGGTTGATGATATTTCGAAGGGTAGGTTAGGTTAGGTTAGTTTTCCGACGCTCAGGAACGAAAATTTTAGTTTGTCTGAGTTCGAGGCCCATTTTTTTATATGGAGTTGACACCCGTCGGAATCGATTTAGTTTGTCTGGTTACTAAGCTTTACGCAATCCAAATCCAACGGGATTGTGCTATGGATTAGTTATTGTAATTAAATATTAATCCACATTATTTAAGTTAGATGACAAATATTTGAGTTTCGGTTTGTTATTTAATGTTACTAATTTATTTTGAATTTTAAATTGAAGTGTACTTACTGACATCAGATTTACTAAATCATTGTTAAAATGATATATATAAAAGAATAAATGTCAAAGTTAAAGCTGGCTAGCTCGAGGTCTCTGGTTGAGCATAAATCTATATAATAAACGCAAATCAACAGATATTAATTACAACATTTTGGAATAGCAATTGGGTATGTCCGTACAACGATCGCTGTTTCGAGAATAACCAAATTCTCTCATCAGCGGACTTGTTTTGCTGTTCACACTTTTACCATTTCAAAACTGAAATTTGATTGGAACGGACTTTTGGTCATAACTTGAGTATCGTTCATCGTATCTTTATTATTAATTCAGCAATCGCTATTTTCAAAACTGTGGGAGATATAAAGTTTTTTCCAAAAAAATTTTTTTCCAAAAAATTGAAAATAAACTTGATCTGTCTGCAAGTATAGGAAGAATATGTCCCATACATGTCAAACCTCTATCTCTTACCATCTCTGAGATCTGTGCGTTCATACAGACAGACAGACAGACGGACATGGCTATATCGATATGGCTGTTGATGCTGTTCAAGAATATTTATACTTTATAAGTTCGGAAATGATTTCTTCTCCCTGTTACATTCTTTTGCACAAACTTAATACACTCTGAGTACCTTTAGTACAGAGTATAATAATAATGTTACAGAAATAATTATATTATTCATGTTTATGGAAATTTTGTAATCCCTAAACGTACTTTCCATGAGAGATGGATTCCCAGATGTGGAAATTCTGAGCTTAGTCAGCTTTTGAGATCGTTTCAGTTCCTAAAATATGTATGGAGTTTTATTCTGGTAGTTAAAGTGTCAGCTTTTATTTGTTAAGAGGCGACATCTTTCCATGCTTTTATAAGTGTGACCATTTCTTTCATTCGTGTGTACTAGGGTGTTCCGAAAATAACTTTTTATTGTTATTTTCACGAGTGCACAGGCATTTTCTGAAAGCTAATAGGGTTAAGTTTTTTTTTGAGTTTTGTTTAAAGATTTTTCGAAAGAAGAAAAATCGGGTTTTTGAATTTTACTTATAACTTGGTCAATAACCACGATTTTCTTAGTTTTCAAATCAACATTTTTAAGGAAAAATGTCAAAATTGTACCTTTATGAGCACAAATTATAAGTTTTGGCTATGCTTTAGCTCATTTAGGTACCATATATGACATTTTTTCGTAAATTTTGCATAAATTTGGTAAAAAAGCATTGTAACTCTTAAAGTTTCTATGAAAATTAAAAAAATTAGTGATGTAGTTAAAAAGATGATTTAAAAAATTAGAATTTTCTCTTACCGTTCCAGAGTAATACTCGTTTACACTTTTGTTCCCATTGCATCAAACTAATAATATTATAAGCTGTTTACCAGTTTTGCATCGGATTTGCTTTAAACTTTGAATTATGAGATTTTTCGCGTCAACTATTTCTACTATATACTTCATATCCTACTTTGCTGATCCTGACATAGGTCCATGCTGGGCCAACCCCTGCCATTCAATTCTGTTCTGACACGGTCCCGTATCACTTGCCCGGCCCCACGGAAATTATTTCATATTATTGGTAGAGTTTTGATTGACCTTAACGACGTATTAACTGGTAGAGTAGCTGAAATTGTAGGTAAATTCTTCATTTTGGAAATTAAACAATAAGTTTCATCGAAGGCTTTAATAGTTTTGCTTATAGTTATCATCAGTTTCAACTTTTTTTTATGTTAAGGTTCTAATCAGATCTTCGGATGTTTTAGTGTCCAGTTCAAAGCTTCAATCAGGCAATTTCTAGTTTACTCTACTTACCAGACTTTTTTCACCATTTTTGGCTATTTTCCCAGTAGCTTCTGTCTGTCCCATCAACTTCCGTTATTATTTTATGTTAATACCACAAATTTTTGGTCACTCCACTGTGCACTGCCTAGTGCCCCCGGCCCTTGTCCAAGCCCTTTCCCTAACGTCACCGCATTTGCCTGCTTTCATGCGTCTCTCTCGACCAATCAGACAACTTCTTCATCATTGAGGGCAACGCATGCGCGGCCACGGTGCACGCTCATTGGCCTATGGATGATATGGGGGGCTGGTAACTGTGTTGTTGTTGCTGCTTTCCAGGTTGGTGTTGTTGGCTGCCGTGAAAACCGGTTACACCAGAAAAACGTTTCGTCCGCCCGTGAAAGATTTTTGTTGTTGCTTTTTTTTTTGGTCGAGTGTGGTTGAAACAGTAGCCAACGTTGGCTGTTGGTCCACGGCCGCACAGGGCACACACACGGGCGCAGTGACGTTGGAATTGAGGTGATCGATGCGTTGTGCGTTGCCAAAGCGTTTCGTGTGCATTAGTCGAAATTTTGACAGTGTCGAGTGACAAGGTGCGCGACGCGATACTCAAGCCGTCGGGAGTTAATGTTAATGTTACCAACGGAATGGAATGATATGGCCCAGGCCCAGGATAATGATCAAATTAGAGGCAATTGAAAGTGTATAAAGAGTTTAGTGACTGACAACAGAGAGTGTCTCATAAAAAAGGAATAGTTTTGTGGATTAATTTAAAATAAATCAAAGCAACGGTGAGTTATGACTAATTCTTTGACTCTGAGGGGTTGTCTTTTGGTCAATGGTCTCCGTCTGTTCCTAATCACCATTATAAATGTGCTTAATCAATTTGTTTACGCATAAATTGCTTTCTCAAATTCAAATATTGAATCATTAAGTTGAACTCAACTCGATCAGGTGGCGGCTTCATTTGAAAGAGTTGGAAACTTAACAAATGATATTTGCTTATCTTGTTCCACACATCGTCGTCGTCGGCTGATCTCTTAATGAACGACAATCTAACGGAACGGAACGGAACGATCTTCCATTCAGTTAGTCTTCATCTTCATTATGAATGAACGGATATTGCTTTAATTTCTGTCCAACGAAATTTGCATGCCAAAAGGTTTCATTTGCGAAAAACCACCTGAGTTTCCGTTCACACAATTTTCCCACGAATCGAGCGACAAAAGTCAAAAATCGTATGCTAATTAATAATTAATTCTCGCTGTGTCGGCAGCCATTATAGCCCATTGATTTTTGAAAGCTTTCTATGACAAACCAGCCGCCGAACAACTTATTTAAGCGTGGCGGACCAGCAACTAGATTGAACCAAAAAGAGCATCTCCAAGCTAATCATATTCAAATGGTGAAGCGTACGTTTTATTATAATTTTTTATTTTAATTAGCGTCTATTAATGCCTGTGCTCACAGCGGGAATGGGAGCGGCCACAGGCCAGGTTTAAAAGAGTTGTGTCCCAGGGAAGCTGAAGCTTAAATTCAGAAGCTCGACGAACCTGCTGTCGGTGTCGGTTCCACTTTCAGTAAGCGTACGAATTTAAATTATTGCATGTTTAACTAATTTCTATTGAGGTATTTAATGTGAATGTTCCGCTTGACAGATGTTGTACGGATAAGAAATGTGTGGAGGGTATAGAAATTATGGTAGTCTACTTACTTTATAATCCTCTCAAGTTACTTTTGATCTGGTTTCTAATTAGGTAATAACGACGCCTTTTTGACCCCATTTCATATTACTCATTGCCGCCATACTCTGGCATAACTCTAGCTTTGGAGGCATTAGTGTCTGTATCTGACATAAAACGAAACAAGCAAAGTCTGGTAACATTTGATGCATTATTTCACAGCTTGGGAATCAGGACATAGATTTTGAACTCAAATTAAGGTGTTTGTTACTAACCGTTTGGTTTGGTTCACGGCCTTATGTTTAAACGTAACTGTATCCGTTTCCAAATTGCCGAACTTTTTAAGAAATATTTGCCACTCAAGGTATTCTGTAAATGTGAAAAGTTTTATAGCGAACTAGAAAATAATTCACTGGTTTAAGTAAGATTAACATTACCAATATTTTGGAAGAATTCCAAAATTGTGTCTCGTTGTACAAAACCGTTTTAACAAACTTCTAAGTTATGCTCTTTACATTATCAAACTCGTCATTGAATTGAACCAAATTCTTTTGTAATCGTTCGATTTGGTTTAGCAATCTCAAACTAATACCTGTTGGGTTTGAGTTCGGTTTTCAAGCACTAACTAGAGGTTTGGTACGGTATGGTTAGTTTTGATTCAGATTTACGGTATTTTAGAAAACCTTTTTACCGTAAGCTATAAGTTATAATAGAACACTTCTTCTTTGGTAGTTCCAGAGACCGTCTCGAATACTTAGGGCATTATATTTTCTATATTCCTTGAGAATGTTGGCAGACATTTCTAAGTATGACAAAGAATTAGGTGAATTTTAAGACTTGACTAGCTAATTTGTTAGAAGCCCTTACTCCGTTTAACAGGCATCAGAGTGGGCCCTTGGCATTCACCTAGAAGGCAGCCCAGCTTCAGCTTATCTTTTAACCTTAAACCTTAGGCCAGGGCTTTAGTTTAAAAAATTGTATTAATTGCTAGATAACACACAGTGTTACAGCCAAAATATACATTCGATATGACCTAGGATACGCTGTAGAGCAGGTCGAGTATAGCATTTCCTATTAGTTGGTTTTTTCCTAAAACCCCCAAAATCAGAAGTTATGGGCCAAAAACCGCTTTTTGTTTTTTACCTCAATTTAAATGATATAACTCGTGCATGGACCGTCTGATTGTTTATAATCTTGTCAATTCCGATAGCGACGAAAGCAATCTAATATATTTTACTCAATGGTTTGACTGATTTAATGCTATGGCAGAGAAATGCGGCTTTCAGATGTGGCATTTTCAACTGTTTTTTCGAAAATTGTAGGGATGCAGTAAGGTTCTGAACCGAACCGTTAATACCAGCTCTTATACCGAACCAATAACCGAACCGTTGATCTTTTGAAAACTCTTCATCAAACCGAAAACGGTAAAATAAATGTTTATAAGACGTAAGCCGCGCATTTTTAGAAAATTATACTTGTAAATTTTGGAATTTTAATCGTTTCGCTAAAATTTTGTTAATCTGACATTAGATTAGGTCAGGTTTTGCCGTTCGTACTTCTATCAAAGAGACCAATTTTAAACTGAGAAAAAAATTCATCTAAAACCAAGATTATAGTCTAGAAACAAGTCGAAACGGTGTCAGAATTAAAAAATCTTAACCCAAGATTATATTCTCAGTTTATGGGAGTATGGGATGACCTCAACAATTCTCCAACAATCTTTAAGACAAGACTTTAACATGAAACAATCACAATTTTTTAATATGAAAAGGAGGAAGAAGCTTTGCAGAATATTGTAGGATGGTTGATAAGATGCGAGATGATAAATTTTAAATTTGGGTTTTCTAAGCTCATTTCAAGGTTTTTTAATCTTTTTTTTTCAGTGTAGACCGAATTGATCCTATAAACCTCAAATACTTTTCCACTTTCCATCCTTGGAAGTTGATTATTGATTTGTGCGAGTCTCCCATTTCGTGTACGGAACGACGCTCTCAATGTTCCATAGGATAGTGCTTCTTTCCAGTAGTTTCTAGTTAGAAATATTACAAATATACGGAGGTGACACAGAAATCACTAGAGATTTTGGTATAAACGTTTGCAGTTGTAATTTCAATTGTACAAATTCACATGTAAAGTGAAAAGTATATCTTCGGTTGCTAGATTAGATGGTGAATTTGAGCGATTTGGAACCAACTGCTCAAATCTACTTGGTTTCAATTCGCTTTAGTTTCGACATCTGATCTAGTAAGCGAGCTGTTTTGTGCCACTTCACATATAAATTCAAGCAGTTTCAATTTGAAATACAAGCGTTTATACGAAAATCACTATTGATTTCTGTGTCACTCCCGAATAGGCCAAGTTTTGGTCGCCGGAAATAACAGCAAAACCTCTCTTGTATATAATATATTATATTTTAGGGAGCTGAACTCAAATCAATTGTCCGTTTTCCGCCTGAGCTAATCTGGCTTACGAAATATTTGGATAAACGTGGGCTGAGCGAGGTGTGATTACATTTGTAGAAAGATTACGTAATCTATTCAAACAATGTTTGATTTAACGTAAGCTGCATTAAATAACCAAACACAAAGTTTGGATTTTGTTTATAAAATATCCATTTTTTGATTTTCAACACACGTTTATACATATATCTTTAAAACCTAATGTGCAGGAGAAAAACGGACAATTGATTGGAATTCAGCGCTATCTTTGCTATCTTCTCTGGTACAAAAGCTTGTAGACCTGTGTAATTGGTGTTTTTAAAGAGCCAAGCACGTATTCCTTACGTTGACTTTCCTGACAGCTACTTTTACAGGGCAATCCGACATATCGATTTTGCTAATGTGGCAGACAATTCAATAAAATAAAGCTCTGTATTTGAAGTGAAGTCATAGAACTTAAGGAAGAAGTTATTATATGCGACTTCATATATTTCGAAAAATTATTGTTGCTATTCAAATGTTTTCTAGGAATTCAATGTCAAAAATTGGGGAAAGCTACCTTCGGCTCGACCGAAGTTTATATACCCTTAAAGGATGTATAATTTATAAAATTAAGGTTTTTAATGATTTTCGTCGAACATTCTTAGCTGAGTTATTTCCCAAACTCAGCTATAGATGGCGCCACTACTTTGACCATTTGCTTGCCAGTTTGTTATAAGGCAGCTATACGATATATTCCTCCGATTTTGACCAAACTCCCCGAAATTGTGTGGAAACTGATAATATTCCCAACTGGAAGGTATAAAGGCGCTACCATTGAAAACAAAAAAGTTTTTCTCACTATAACTACATTTCCGACCGATAGTTTCTATGGTAGCTATAGTCTATAGTCATCCGATTTGGTTCATACTTGGCAGAATTGTGTGGTAACATATAATATTGATCAGTAAAAAGTTTGGGAGCTATAGCATTGAAAACCAAAAAGGTTTTCCTACTAAGACTTTTTTCAGACCTAACTTTTGTTTGGCAGTTATACTATATACATAGATGTCAGATTTTCATCAAACTTGGTGGCATTATGTAAAAGCATCAAAAACTGATAGATACGAGGTTTTGTGGTTTTTCTCACTAGAACTACTTTTTCGATCGATAGTTCCTATGGCAGCTATATTCTATAGTCATCCGATTTGGATGAAACTTAGCAGAATTGTGTGGAAGCATATAATATTGACCAGTAACAAGATTGGGAGCGATAGCATTGAAAACAAGAAAGTTTTTCCTATGAAGACTTTTTTTCAGGCATCTTTTGTATGGCAGCTATACTATATAGTTGGTCGATTTTCATAAAACTTGGTGGAATTATGTGAAAGCATAGAAAACGTACATATATGAGATTTGGGAACGATTGCATTAAAAACAAAAAAGGTTTTTCATATTAGAACAACTTTTTCGACCGATCGTTCCTATGGCAGCTATATGTTATAGTCATCCGATTTTGATCGAACTTGTCAGAATTGTGTTAAAGCATATAATATCAATCCATAACCAGTTTGGGATCGATAGCATTGAAAAGAAAAAGTATTTCTCAATAATCCTTATTTTCAAACATATCTTTTGTATGGCAGCTGTACTATATAGATGTCCGATTTTCATTAAACCTTGTAGAATTATATAAAAGTATAGGAAACTTATAAATATGCGGTTAGAAGACATTTGCACTGAAAACAAAAAAGTTTTTCCCACTGAAACTCGTTTTCCGACCTATGCCAGCTATATGTTATAGTCATCCGATCCGGCCGGTTCCGACAAATCTAAAGACTTCGTACAAAGTTTGGTAACAAAAGCTTAGAAACAGACGGACGGACATGGCTATATCAACACAGAATATATATACTTTATGTGGTCGAAGGTGCTTCGTTCTCTGCGTTACAAACATCTGAACAATTTCAATAAACCCTCTGCAAGTGTATAAAAAAATATTTTTGGCTTTTCACAGCTGCAGAGGCCAAGCCCAGCTTCTCTCAATCTCTTAACTTGTGTGCTCCCACAGCTTAACGCTGAATCCGAACGGCAAAGTTTTGAGAAGCTTTTTTTACAGCTGGCGCCAATCGCTGGGGAAGGTGACCGGTTGTGTAAACGTTTTTTTTAAAGAAAACACTTTTATTATTAGATGCTCCGTACCCACGATCTCTCGCAATCATATAATTTCACGATTGCTTAATTTTATTTTAATTACTTAAGCTTAGATCGCTTTACAACATGTTAACAATATAACTGACTCTTTTAAGATCTTTTACTGTTTATTTTAAAGAAAGAAGATAAGAAGGTGAATCAATATTCCCCTTTGAATGCTGATAGACTTTTGCCAAAGTGTACATGCGTCTCACATATGTACTTACTGTGCGCAGCACTTCACACCGTTGAAGCTTTGGCAGTTACAGTGTAGATTACAGTGGGACCGACTTTGCTTAATTATTTATGCTGGGAAAGAATGCGGTGAGGCTGGTCCCGCAAGTATGATGGGTGGGAAGCAGCACCCTGTCAATTTACTATTGATTGTCTTTGCATTTTCGCCAAAAGTCTACAAAAATTGGACAATGGAACCATCTTGGCCACACCTTCTTGATTCACACACTGCTTCCAGAGTGATAGCACCCATAAAGTTAGCCGCCTTAGCTGAAGTTCGAAGTTTCTTGTGGTTCCTTGCCCCTTTTGGACACCTACTCATTGGCCTCAATTAGAAAACATTAAAAAAGAAAGAGTAAAACATGGCCCGTAAACACGCCAAAGCAATTGTAACTCTAAATGAACCCTTTCATTGACTTCAATTTGGCGAAGAAATGTCTTTCTCACTTTCTACTGCCGCCGGTTAGCAGTTGAGAAATGAATCCTTATCGCTGCCTAAATTTCTGGCCGTAGGCCAGAGCTGGAGTTTATGAGCTTAACGGCCAGCACGAGTTTCCCGTTTCAGTTTCGGGTGAGCGGCAAAAGCCAAATGAACAACTTAATTTCGAGTTTTTGTTTTTGGTTTTTTTTTTTGTCGGTGGAATGTAAAGTGTGCGTGTGTCCGGCTTTTCGGTGGAATGGATGGGGATGGGGGGGGGGTTATTCAAAACCAAAGGACTCCGCATTTAAATCTAATGTGAATTCCATAATAACAGTGCCATGACAAAGGCCATTGGGCAGTTACACTCTTGATTTATACGGTTGCTTCGGAGTGGAGCGCGTTTTCATGCCTCTGACAGGTTGGCGACAGGCCCGGATCCTGCGACCCATTCATTCTAATGACGGGAAGCGGAAACCGTCCAGTGGTGGTGAGGGGTGCAAGCATTTGCATATATTTTCGGCGAGGCAATTGGCCAAAATTCATTTTAATTGTCGCCCAAAAAAAAAAGCAAAGGGCATTTGCATATTCGTGGACATGCAATGGTAATGGTAATGGGCCACCAGTTCACGCTGCGCCCAGAATGTGCCTGATAAGCAGCTAATTTGAGATACACACACTGGTCGCTGGGCATTCGGACATGGCCATTGAGCACATAAACCACTGCACATTAAAAGACCCCAAAGAGTCGAGAGTCGAGTATCTTAGTAGTTTTATAAAATAATTAAGTTTTATGTATTTTCCTTACTAGTTTTTCACTGCTGCCGCTCGCTGCTTCGGTTCTGGCCCGGCCAGCGATTTCGTGGAAGCCGTAAAAAAGCCAACGTTTGTCTGCAGCATCATTCCAGTTCAGCGCCATCCATCCATCAGCCATCCGCCAGATTTTATGGCGTTCTTGCTTGAAATTTGATTAAAATTCGACGATTAACTAAACCAAAATACTTTTGGATTGAATTGTCGACCAACAATTTTTGTCGGTGCTGCCCCCGAAAACAAGAAACCATTTGGAACTCGGGTTCGGATTTGGATTCGATTTCAACTATAACAATGCCGCACACAGGTGAGTGTCTGCAGCTAATGAACTTGGGAAAGAAAGCGCCGCCCGAAATGCGATCGGCTGGCGATTATCGCGTTCCAGCCCTTAGGGTCTGACCAAAAGTAAAGACATAAAATTCGCACTTCAGATGCCCACACGGTTATTACCACAGAGCACTTATATATACATAGTTGAACATGCTTGTTTATGAGCGTAAGTTGGTTGAAACAATGATCTTGGCACGGGTGCAAGATTAGCTGAATCAACAAAAAGTGAGCAGACATCATAACTTGAAACGACTCTTAAATCTTTGCAGCTTTCATACAGATTATAAAAAATTAACAAGCTCGGAATAGCGGGGCTTTGAAATTTGTGATAAAATTCTAGGTGAAAATTTATCACCCAGTAAATTTGGGGGAGCCAAATTAAAGCAAAATATGTGGCGGCCGTGGAGTATCTAATAAAAAAAAGTTTTTAGCTTTTGCGCTGTCTGCTATTGGCTCCAGCTGTGAAGTAAGCAGCCATGAAACAGCTTTTCCAACATTGCGGAATCGGCGATGAGCTGTGGGTCAAGCCGAAAAAAATGAGAGAAGATCCCGGCTTCACTGGCCAATTATTCCTCATAGTGACTGCAGCAGCTATTGGCTCTCTACAGCTCTTGGCTTGTGTGATTTTAGCCAATTTTAGTACAAACGCCCAATCCAAAGGTCAAATTTTTAAAAGACTTTTCATTTATACTTTCTTCTCAACTGACGCCTGTAGCATGTTAAGGTGTAGGTTTACAACAACGCCACTAACCTAATATTGAGATATGGATAAAACGGCTGTACAAAATTCTTGGCATTTATTGTTCAAAGTTTTTGTAGACATAGCCCCCCGCTTGTTAAAGTAAGCAGAAATGATTCTAATCTACCCTGCAGTTCTACATCTCAGTACTGAGATTGTGAGTGCTGATTCAGGCCTGAGAAGTAGGAATTGCTACAATTTATGACTGATTTCAGTTCTGTTTTCAGTACGTCCCATGAATCTAACCCAAGATTTGAGTTCCATTCCGAAAGCTGCCTTTAA
Source organism: Lordiphosa magnipectinata (assembly GCA_037044535.1). Classification (NCBI taxonomy): domain Eukaryota; kingdom Metazoa; phylum Arthropoda; class Insecta; order Diptera; family Drosophilidae; genus Lordiphosa; species Lordiphosa magnipectinata. The sequence goes on from JBAMBO010003581.1 coordinate 11,254, forward strand.
ACTTGTCATTCAAAAGAATATTTTACAGCTAGAAGGATATAAAGAAGCCAAGGTCCTGACGTAGTAGGCCCTTTCTGTGTTAAATTCATGACTGAAATGCATGATTCCAGTCTTCCAAATCAGGCTGATTCAGCTCAGATTCAGTACTGAGCCGTACTGAAGGGTATCTATAACCTCGGTGGGAACGCCCTTGTTCCCATTGCTCAGAGATTTATTTTTCCGCAACGCATAAGAAATTGCTTCGTTTCGATTCGCCGATACGCACAAGCAGACGCCGCAGCAAGTGCATTTGCCTGGCTTCGAAGTGTGTTACAACAACAAAGTCTATCCGAATCTGAGCACGGCGCCAACTGGTCGCACACTAGAGAACGGCTTCGTTCGGCTCTTACATTAATCAACACCCGAATATACTGGCTTTGCGCTCTATGCATCAAACTTGCATACACATCATGTTCGCCGTTGAGTTTTATTCAATCCTATTGTTGGCACTCTGATCACAGATGAGAGAAAGATAGATCCAACGTTTGCGCAGTCCCTCTTCTCTGTCAGCTGCGCAGCTACGACGCTCAGGTTCGATCCTCACCCTGTCTTGCTCTGTCGCAGTTGCATTTTGTTTCCGCCATAGCATGGCTGATGGGTGGGAGTGAAACAGGGTTCAGTTTCAGACGAAGAAGGTAGCAGTTTCAAACAGAAATTGGTTCGACAGAGCAAAGGTTCAGTCTAGATATTAGATGGTCGTTGCTCTGATTATAATCATGTTCGTCTTCATTCCAATCAGTTCAGTTGTTTTGTTTGTTTATCTCAAGGTCGGCATTCGACGTCTCTCGACTTGAATTCATACGGCTCCCAACATCCTACCTTTTGGATCATTCCCATGGCTTTTAAGACAACAGATTTGGCTTGTTCAGTCTCTTCCCATGGTTTTGCGAGTTCTTCTTGCATTTGACAAGAGTCTACGTTTCTGGCCGCCCTTCGCGCTCTTTGTCATCGGTATTAAAAACACCACTTCTAAAACGTCTATACCAAAACTCACATGTGGAATTCAATGAAGTATGTTCCCCGTAAGCTTCTTGCTGAATTCGACGGCCTTAAGCTTCACGGCTTCATACTGAAAAAGAAAGTCTCATGATGAGGCAGCGATTCGATTTAATGCTGGCGACATCTTCAAATAATGTTTTAAACCTTTTTTTATAAATCAAAGAGTTCTTAAGAAGTTGGTAGACATTAAAAAACCATGTGTTTGATAAAAGGTGGCATTAATCAAAGGATCTCTAACTCTGTTCTATATATAACATTGGATGTAAGATTGGATTCACTTGAAACTTTGATAAAATAATTCAAAATATTCAGCCATGTTCTCAATTCCATTTCCACAAAAGTTTTGTGGATAAGAGTCCAAATCTAATACTAAAACCGGTTTTAAACTACAACATTTTTGTGGAAGTGGAATTGAGAACATGGCTGATTGAGTTTTTGACATTCAAAATCCAATGGAATCCCTTCTGGGTTTCCATTAATTATGTTAATTAGTATCAAGACTGCAAATCTGTAAAATTCTGCTGAAGGTTCGGTAAGGGGGTTCGAACCGTTTGTATAGTTGACGGATATTGGAGTCTATTTTTGTTAAAAACATATTTTTGTTCAGGAGGACATAATGTTTGAACCGAACCTCTATTCATATATAGGGTGTCCTAAGATTTTTATATAATCGAACTAATTGAACTAAGAAAGTTCAATTCAGGGTCCGGTTCGTGGGACCCTAAAAACCAGAATCGAACCGGTTCTTCGGGGTTCATTCATAGCATTCACACACACATACATTGAATAAGAAGATGTCGATGTCACTGCGATCACAGTCGCAGTCGATTCGTGCATGTCTTCCGTGATTTTGGTCCGATTTTTTTTCCGTATTTCCAAATTGTTGGATACTAGGCCAAAAAAACTTTAAAATGGCTGCCTTTTTTTGAAGTTTGATCTTATTACGCAGACCAGCGGCCATTTTGGTCCAGCCTTCTCTTTGCAAAATTCTGATCCAGTTTGGTGCACTGATTCTAAAACTGGTCTCGGTTTTTCTCCATCAGTTCTTGTCTTCAAGATATCGCGGAAAATCCATTTTGCTGTATTTTTGGCTTTTAAAAAATTATGTAGGTTGCACCGAGCAAAAATATTTGTATTTGTGAGTTTTTTACGACAGTATACATATTAATGCAGCCTACTAAAATCCTAGGTGCAGCATTAGCAAACCTAAAAGCGTCGAAATAGGCCATTGAAAAGTAATTTTCATTAAATTATGGAAAATTTTTCAAACATAATCGTCGTGGTTAGATTTTAATTACAAACACTTTAACATGTATCCTAAGGTCTCTTCTATTTTCACATATTTTGTGGCATTTAAATCAGCTGGATGAACAAAATTAAAGCCGGTTAATCCCGAAAAATGTATTAAAATTTATGGCAGGACAACTAGATTGATACATAAAATGTGTATAGGAAATATTAAAAGACTACGTGATCTAGCATAGATTTTACATTAACTTTCAAGCAAATGTACAATAACATTCCGGCAGTACTAGATTCAAACAATTTCCCCCAAATTCAAATTTGCTTAATATCAAATACCCTCGCGAAAATGACATCAAAATTTTATGAATTGGCCTACGAATGGGCTAAATGAGTTCCGCACTCACCATAATCTCCTATGATGACTTTCAAAAGTTAAACAAATGGCTGGCGGAAAGGAATTTCAGTGAAGAGTCTATCTGAGGAAATTGACCATTCTTATTATTTGGAGGAATGAGTAATGAATACAAGGTAGTGAAAATACTTGCTATATTTCGCAAGCGAATATGTTTGTAGGTCTGTTACGTCATTTGACAAGATAAGTCTTAAGTTGGAAATTTGAATTTTGTAGTTTTAATTTGATTTAAGTGGTTACATACAGTTAAGTGGCCCAAAACAAAACTATTTTCAAAAATTTTTCCTGATAAAACCTTTAAATTAATTAATAAATGTCCAAATTTTTACACATATTGAGGTAACTTTTAACTGTATTTTAACATTACCCATAATTATGGGTAATAGCAGGGGCCGGCAAAAGACAAATGCTCATTTTGGCGTTCGTGTGTGTGTTTAGCCACGCTCATTTAGCACTCGTTCGCTGTGTCGACGTCGCTGCCGCAGAGCAGTATGGTAAGCACAGAAGATTGGAACGCCACGGACTCTGGTTTATACCTAAGACTCGATTTTTGTTTTTCTAAGAGATTCTCAATACTTACGCAGGTAAAACCATCGAAAGGTCTTCGAGGTCTTACATCTTACATTAAAGTTATTCTTACAATAGTTCGAAAAATGTATGGCTTTGAGAAGGTTTGATACTGGGACCGTTTCCGTACATTTAACTTACAACAACAATATTTTAATTTGAGAACGATTTCTTGCTCGCTTTTTGAGTACGCTAGCTCACTTTTATGCCAGCAGTAGCTTCATTTCAGCATGAGTTAGGTCGAACTGTCGATAGATTTTGTCTAATTTGGTCACAGCAGTCCAAAGCTTAACTCACATAAGAATACTTCTGTTTCTAGCAAGTAAACAGAGTGACAAATTCAAGCACATTGTACCACAGACGTGCGTAATCGTTTAGTAAGAACGGGTTTTCTCATTTGTATTACTCTATTCTATAATCGACTTTAACTTTCCTTATTTAAAGAACATTTGTCGTCATAAAATTAGAGAATATTTTATTCTTGTTTGGAGTTGAAGGCAATGTATTTTCTAAAAAGGGCCCGTTGCTTCCTTTACGAACGGTCCCTTATTCCTCTCAAACGCAAACCAATAATTACTTTGTTTTTGTAGATTTTGGTGGCTACTTCAGTTGACTGGCGCTAATCTTTCTAATCTCTCTGTATTTGTTTTTCAGGTCAAGCCGGTGTTAATCAATTGGGTGGCGTCTTTGTTAATGGACGTCCATTGCCCGATTGTGTACGTCGTCGTATTGTGGATTTAGCTCTCTGCGGCGTACGACCCTGTGATATATCCCGTCAACTTTTGGTCTCTCATGGTAAGTCCTTAGAAATCAATATGCTATACCCATGCTTATTAACCCCCACCATTCCGCTAGGCTGCGTTTCCAAAATCCTTACACGCTTCTATGAGACTGGCTCCATACGACCCGGTTCGATAGGCGGCAGCAAGACCAAGGTAAGTTACTGAGTGGCTGTAGGTTAGCGGGAAACCACATGTGGCCATGTGGGCATGAAATCGACAAACCGATTATATAAAAATCAAACGCAGAGCAGTAAATCCATAAAGTATCACAGATACTGATAAGCTTTTGCTGTAAACCAGCAGCTAGTTTACATGTTGTTCGGATGGCCCCTCCGCTGATGACGATGACAGTTGACAGCTTTTATGGCTGATTGAGGGGCGTTGTGGGCGTTTGCCAGCCAGAGCGCAACAAATCAATCTCATTTGCAGCGGCAGCACGCTTTCGCTCCAGAGGGACGCGTCGTCAGCTGTTTGTTCGCACGCTCAATCAGTTGGGCCCCGGCTACCGTGCAGAATGGGGTTTAGACTTCACGGAGGGAACCAGTCGCAGTCGCAGTCGCAGTTATGACGACAATGAAATGTCGAAGATAGTGGCTAGGAGATAAGCGCGAATCACGGACAGGAGTACCGCATAAGTACGGGGTTGGCGTTTCAGGTGCGTTGTTTGCCGACGGCCTAATTAAGCCAACTTGCAACGCCCAGGTCCCCGTCCCCCCACACTCCGATTCAATAAACTCGTGCAATGGTTAAAACAAAACGCGCATTTAACACCTACGCTGGGTCAATAAAGAAGTTCCGACCCTGTACAAAAAGTGCGCGCGTGTAGATGTCCGATAAGATCGGCTTTATGCGAGTAAGTGTACCTCCGCGCCGTACACTTCTCTGTCACTTCCTCTCGGGCAACATATTTATGAATTTTTAATGAATTGCCTCGTCACACGTGAGACAGGGGCGCCAGGGTGCTGCCATATTAACATTTATGCAAAACAGTTTGTTTTTGGGGAGTCCGATGCAAATCTGGTAACATGACAGCCAAAAGGGGCGTGGCCTAAACTGCATTGCATGTTGCAATGTACAGCAAACTTTTCAGCAATTGTTGGAGTTTGCACAGTTGAGTTTTGCACAATTGAATTTCACGCTAATTAATCGTTGGCCAAGTGTCAACTAGGCGGGGATAACAAAAAAAAAAAGGAAAGGGGCTCACATGGTGGACTGGAAAATCTGGGACTCACGGGTGGATTTAAAGTTGAAAAATAAAACAAAACTTTTCGATAGACTTTAAGTGAATTTTACAGGGAGATACATATTATGATTTTGATTTATGGCCGATTTCTCTTCATCCGGTTAGCTATACGTGATATGTGTCAGATAAACTTCCAATTAACTGTGTTATTTGTAAGTTGAGAGACATTAAATGACAGAGTGCAACGCACAGATTTCAGTTTACGACAAGAGGGTCTTGGATCGAGATAACCATACTTCTTCTTAGAATCCTTAATAATTGTCTATACCAGCCTACGCTCAAAAAATTCCAAACAAAATTTCTCCATATTTCAAAATTCACGCGCATTCTTCATAATTCATCATAACTCGCGGTCCATCGAGGAAATTTTTTCGGAATTTTTTGAGCATAGGTCGGTATACTTGACAATTACCGATTCTTGGAGAACACTCTTAGAGAAATGTTATTATTATCTCACTGAGCCAACAATTGTTTTGTATTTGTAGCATTATTTCATATCATGAGTATGGCAATGATTTTATTAGCCAAAATTATTAATAGACATTAATGTCTTCTTGCAATTAAGCAACACTCTGCGTGTGTTTGTTCCTCTGTGTTATATGATGCCCCAAAGAAGCATAAGTAAATTAATTCTTAATAAAAACTCTCCACTTAAATAAACAGATTTTCGTTGCGCAAAATGTTAGCCATCATCTGGTTTTATTCTTGTTCTTGTACTACAATTAAGTACGAAATATTCGAAAACCCAAAACCGATCGTTAATATAATTGAAAAAAGAACAAAGCTTCACTAATTAAGAACTTTTACTACTTACCGTAAGCCAGAAAATTACGTTTATTTATTCAATTACGAAGTAGACTTAGGCTTACCGCCTAGGCTTACCTTGAGTGCGGATAGCAAGCGGGGAGTTGATTTCAAAATTCTTCTTTTTAATGTGGGTTTGTTTTTGGATTAATACAACATTTTTATAATTTATTTTATTTAATTAATGGCTTTAGGTTAGGTTGCAATGGTTGAAATGGGTGAGAATCCCATTTCATCACTTAGGCCAATGAAGGCCCGTTGTTAATGGCTTTTAAAAATAATCTAAATTTTTTATTTTAAACAAGTAAGAGCGCTGTAGTCGAGTTTCCCGACTACAAAATACCCTGTTCAATTGAGAAACACATACAAACACACTCGCATACACACACACACACGCGTGCGGACACACACGCGCTCACTCGCAGCCTGCTGACTGCATACCGGCCGGCAAAGAGTTGAAAGAGGGGCTGCCCCGTATATCAAACCTTTTCTATACCACCACACATTCGCCTGATCATAATAATAGGTACAGTCTCCGTTTCTCACAAGTATCAAGTGAATAATTTTGTAATCAGTGATCTTTTGGTAACTAAAGGTAAATTAAGTATAGCTCCTGTCAATACAGAGAATTAAATAATTATTTTTGTTTAGGGTCGAAATTCTTATTATACTAAAGAAGAAGCTCGATTGGTTCTTAGTCTGAGAAAAGAAGGCAAATCTTTACGAGCCATCGCCAAATTAATGAACAGGTCTCATAATTTTATTAAAAATGCATTAGAAAGAAAACCAAGACAGGAAACCCGTGGAAGGCCACAAAAAACAACAGAAACCCTTGACCACTACATAGTAACTTTCAGCAAAAAGGACCCATTTAAGTCATCGAAGGCTATTGCAGCCGAATTTGGGAATTCAGTTAGTGCTCCAACTATCCGAAGACGACTACAAGATGCCAACCTACCAGGAAGAATTGCCAGAAAAATCCCACTTATGCGCAAAAAAAATATCACCATGAGGCAAACTTTTGCAAGGGACCACAAAGACTGGGCACCGGGCAGAAAAAATGGAGAAACATATTATGGAGCGATGAAACCAAGATTAATTTGTTTGGGAATGACTGTGAAAGGAATGTTCGACGCCCTAATGGAAAGGAATTCCATCCACGGTTTACAAAAAAAACAGTCAAACATGGAGGTGGCAATATAATGGTATGGGGTTGCTTCTCCTGGTACGGCGTAGGTCCAATTTATCAGATTACGAACAAAATGAATGCTGAAGAGTACAAATCCATATTGGAAACAGTTATGGTACCATATGCTGAGGAAAATATGCCATTACGTTGGGTATTTCAGCAAGATAATGATCCTAAACACACATCAAGGCTGTTATTTAAATTTTTCGAGGGCCAAAAAGTTGACGTTCTGAAGTGGCCAAGCCAATCCCCCGACCTTAACCCTTTAAAAAGAAATTGGCAAAGCATTCATTTTCAAATAAACAAAAATTATGGGAAGGTGTCCAAAAACTGTGGTATGAGACACCAGTAGAGACCTGCCAGGCTCTTATTAAAAGTATGCCAAAAAGAATAGCAGTAGTGTCCAAAAATAGAGGTGGATACACTGAATACTAAGTTAGGAAATACTAATTTACCTAAAAAAAAAGAACACAAAATGGAAATAACAATTTTTTTTCTTACCAACACATGAAGTGTACCTATTATTATGATCACACTGAAAACGTATCTGAAACACAAAATGATCTTTTATGTTATATTATTATTCTATGTTACAATTAAGTTTATTTTATTAAAAACAAATAGTTTAAGAACCAATGAGAACAAATTTTAAGTTTGAATCAATGAATAAAACTGTTTTCTGTTACCTTAAAGTCAGAGTTGATGTGTGTACCTATTAATATGATCAGGTGTGTATATTAAGCCACCAGGTTGTAACTTTAAAATTGTGGCTGTGACAGGTTTTTCAGACCTGTCTTTTGTATGGCAGCTATACTATATACTATATATTGTTGTCCGATTTCGAAGACAAAAAATATTTTCTCACTAAGACTACTTTTTCGATCGATGTTTCCTATGGCAGCTGTATGCTATAGTCATCCGATCCGGCCGTTTCCGACAAATGTGCAGACACCTGGATAATTTTAATATACCCTCTACAAGGGTATAAAAATCAGCCACATTATCAAGAAGGTGGTATGGATAGCATTTCCGTATTTAAAACCGATTGCCAATTTGCATTTTGTTTATCTGATGCCTCGATTCGACAATACCTGAAGCCTTCCATTATTTCAATCTTTTTCAATTTAATTTATTCTATTAATCTAAACCCAAATCTCTTTCCAGTTTATTTTTAAATTTTTTTTACTCATCGCAGTCCCGAATTTAAGACTTCTCCGTCTCGATCTCGAACATCAATCTCAAATTTAATCCTATCCTGTCCTGATCGCTACCTAAAATTATTACTTGTTCCGCAAGATTTTGGTTCAGTTTGGAAATTTTAGTCTTGAAAATTGTTTATTATTTACTGAAAGAATTTTATAAAGGTCTGAAAAGATACTCTATCAACTTTTACTACCACACATGTACATTAGAAATTACCTCAAAATGGCTAAATGGTAAAAGTAGGTTTGGCATTCCCAAATTCAAGAATATTTTGTTACAATTCGATTACTACTCTGAGAAAACAATTCCATATTTGAACTGTGTAAAAATGGCTGAACGGTAATTTTAAACATATTATCTTTAGATTTTTTCTATCAATATTAAACTATTTACATTGATTTAGACCAGAAAGCAAAAATTTTTGTGTTCCAAATTGTATGAAAAATTAATATTTTTGAAAAATTTATATTCAAATACATATGTTGTTTCCTCTGTGTATAATTTTTATTTTGATAGTTCCATAGTTCGCGACGAAACATTATTTTACTAAAAAATGATCAGCGGAAGAGCAGGAATAAACAAGCATTCGTGTTTACAGTGGAAAAGCAACTCTCCGCTCCGCGTTGCTAAGCTTTTGGTGTGTGCGCTCTCTTTGCACTCCAGTGTTTTGTTTTCAAAAGCGGATAGGCTGTGCTCCGCTCCGCTTTCTGTGTAAGTGGGGCCTAGGAGTGCGTTCACACACACTGGCAGGCTTCAATTTTCTTATATTGAGGTTGACTTAAGAATTCTTAGACTTCAACGAAAAATTTACATGAAGCTTGCTAATTCTTAATTTAAGAGTTGATCAGTATGGATTTAAGGTTATTACTGTACTACCTAAAACTATGATCAACAACATTTTAAAATAGTGTTTAAGCGTACTTAATAGATCCCGCAACAGTTATTTATCAAGTAATTCGATATTAAACCATGAAAAAAGAATTCTTAACTTGAGTTAGTAATTTTGTAAGTTCCGTACTATAGACAATGTTTGTATTTGATTCAAGTACACAATTTTTTAGTTTTGTTTTGAATGGATTTAATCAAGCTCCAAAAGCAAACCTGTTATTGTTATATTTCCGACCGGAAAACACACTAAGATGTGAGAACTTTATGCTAGATAACTCCGCCTTCAGTAAAACAAATGTCGATTAATTTTATTTGAGTTCTGCAAGTTTTTAGATCATTCTAATGCACAAATGACCGATTTTTTTGCTTCTACGTGGAGCCATCTGTCACATAAACTAAGGTTGCCTTCACTCTGATATCATGTACTCGATACATGAGACATGATAGTCTAGTATTCCTGATTTTTATACTCTGTACCGAATGTACATAGAGTATATTAAGTTTGTGCAAAAGTATGTAACAGGGAGAAGGAATCGTTTCAGACCCTATAAAGTATATATATTCTTGATCAGCATCAACAGCCGAGTCGATATAGCCATGCCCGTCTGTCCGTCTGTCCGTCCGTCCGTCTGTCCGTCTGTCTGTCCGTATGAACGAAGAGATCTCAGAGATGGTAAGAGATAGAGGTTTGACATGTATGGGACATATATTTCTTATACTTGCAGGCAGATCAAGTTTATTTTCAATTTTTGCCACGCCCCCTCCCGCCCCCGCCATTTGGAAAAAACTTCATATCTCCTACAGTTTTGGAGATAGATCTCTCGTTCCTTCTAGAGATACCTTGTAAACAAAATTATTTATCGATTTGCTGAAGGAATGATAAAGATCGGATGAACGATACTCAAGTTATGGGCAAAAAACGGCCAGTAAACACAGCCCACCCGCCCTACCCACCACCACAGCATTCTATTGAACGGCAATCTTAGTGAGAGAGAGAGAGAGAGAGAGAGAGAGAGAGAGAGAGTGAAACTTAGAGATGAGCGCGTATAACTCGTGAGAAAATGCGAGCTGCGCCGTTAAGGCTACAGAGTATGTTATAGTCGGGCTTGACCGACTTTCTTTCTTGTTTTATGTTTTAAATTTGAAAAGATTGTCAAGTTCATAGTAGAATTATGATAAAATGCAGGCCTAGACTAGATTATCATATCTCATGTGCCAGGTACATGATATCAGTGTCAAGGCAGCCTTACACATAAGCTGTGTTTATCTGACATATGGCAGCTATTTAGAAGATGTGAAATTGGTCCGATATCGCATAAAAATGACGACGTCAGAAAATGTACTGTACGAAAAGGTCCTTATAATTTGGTATACGTGGATGTCCCCATCCAATTTTGTATGGATTTCCGCGGGGGCTTAGCAATTAAATGTTTTGTACCATAACTGACCACAGCATCAGCCTAGATCCACATTTGATTTCATTATGTTTTCATAGCCGGGCATTCAAGCACAGACAAATTAATAGCATCCGGCAGCATGCAGACCCTCTTTAACTCTACAGAAGGAACACTCCGAAGGTCAGAACCCTTCTTTAACACTAAGGTTCGGTACTTGGACTGGTTCCAAAACATATCAATCCAAAATTTTTTGTTTGAACCTTATCCTTTAACATGTTAAGACCTTTTCGACTTTATTCTCCAGCGGCAACTTAATTTTTCTACCCTTGCAGTGGGCATATTAAAATTGTGCAGATGTTTGGAACGCCTACAAGGATCTCTGACCCCAGTTAAAGTTATTGTTCAATATATTCTAGAATCTTTCTAGTCTAGTCTTTATTCGCTGCCTGCAGTTGTTTAAATACTAACTGGATGTTTGTTTGAAGTGTGAATAGCAATACAAGTCCGCTGATGAGAGAATTTGGTTATTCTCGAAACAGCGATCGTTGTACGGACATACCCAATTGCTATTCCAAAATGTTGTAATTAATATCTGTTGATTTGTGTTGGTTATAAAGATTTATACTCAACCATAGACCTCGAGCCAGCCAGATGTAACTTTGAGTAAAATCAAAACCAGGTCACTAAACCCCATTGTTTAAGCTGTTTAAATCGAATATAATTCTCAATCGAAGTGTCCGTGTTCAGTTTCAAAAGGACATAAACTAAGTTCGGTCTGAGGGTTTTTGGACCGGTCTGCCACCTTGATACTAACAATGCTAAACCTTTTTAAATAGTATGGCTTTGGAATTTGTCTCGTGTGGGTGCCTGGACACAGCTACATTGAAGTAACAAGATAGCCCACTGACTGACTAGTCTTACTACTGTCTTTAAGACTGGACATGAACCGCTGGAGATCAATTGAGACTTGGAAATAATAATACTTACTTCGACAACTCTAGGCCTTAAATTAATTTTGATGCTACTTCGTCTAGGCAGGTCTCGTAAGAGCAGTAGCTCAGCAGATGAACAAGAGAGCGTTCAGAATCATCTCTAACACTGTCTATACTGCAACTGTCACTTCTCAACTAAAATCCCTCTCTGCTTTGTTTTTTTCCTTCTTTCCAGCAAGTGGCCACGCCCACTGTGGTCAAGAAGATCATACGCCTGAAGGAGGAGAATAGCGGCATGTTTGCCTGGGAGATACGTGAGCAGCTGCAACAGCAACGTGTCTGTGATCCCAGTTCGGTGCCCTCAATCAGTTCCATTAATCGTATATTACGCAATAGTGGTCTCTGGACCGATGAGATGACATCCAGTCAACAAAATGCCGCTGCAGCGGCAGCCGCAGCAGCCGCCGCGGGACATCACACTGGGGCAGGACCCCCACCTGGCTATAATACGCCCCCGCAACTGTATGCCGGTGCCAACCAATTGTCACCAAAGGTTACAACGGCCTCCAGTGCGGCAGCCACGCCCACTTCGCGCTATGTCAAGCCGCCTGCAACTTTAATGGGGGAATTGCCACTCAAAACTGCACCCAAAATGCCACCCGGTCAGGCGCATGGCAGCGGCATGTCTAGTGCAATGTCCAGTCAGCTAGGTGGCCTCGATCTCAGTTACTCGGCCCTGCACAAGCATTGGCTGTGGAACCCCTCGCTACTGTACTACACCCAGGCACATATGCAGGCCCAGGCGGCCGCCACAGGAGGTCAATTCTTACCCTATGGCGGAGCAGCCTATTTACCCCAGGGCATGGCAGCGGCTGCAGCTGCAGCAGTGGGAATCAACAGCTCTGGCACTGGCGTGGTCGGAGGTGGAGGAGGCTTCACCAAATCGGAGAGCTCCATAGATCTGACCATACCAGGTGGCACGGCTGATGCGCTTAGCGATTGTGATTCAGGAAAATCCTCACCGGCTGCTTTATCCCTGACGCACAGTCGCAAACGTAACCCGTATTCCATAGAGGAGCTGCTTAAGAAGCCAGAGAAACGTTTACGTCTAACCAGTGAAACGCAGGATGTGAAACCGGAGAATTTGGAGTGCATCAGCTCCAGTTCTTGTGCGAGTAGCAGCAGTCATGACAGCTCCGAGGAGGCCCCACAGCCAGCGGAGGTGAAGGTGGCGGACGATGAAGACGAGGAGGAGGAGTGCAGTGTGGAGGTGGTCAACTAAGCACCCACTTCCCCAGTTTGTACATAGGAAGCATTGTAGTGGTACTAGTTGTAGCATACGATCCATGTTAATCATTACGCTAAATAAAACATAAAAAACTATGAGTATTTGTCCCAACGTACACGCTATTTCCCTCGGGGTGGTCCCGTCGCGGCTGGTCTTTAATTAACTTGCGCGCCAATGAAGTGTCAACAAGTTGCCAACATTGCCAGCCAAGTGCAAAATTACAGGATGTCTGACACGACCATAACTATCGATCGCCCGCAGTGCCAATGGCTGCTCGGCCAGGCGACAATGGCCCAAGACAGCTCGGAATTGGCATGGTGTGGCGCAAGCACTGTGAGTGGAATTCATAATCAGTCTGCCGCGCTGCACCGCTGCACCGCTTCATCGAAGGTGTGAAACTTTCTCAGAGAGCGCGCTGTACTCTGAATATGCCCACTATAAATCAGGGGGCTAAAAATAATTGCTTAAATTATGCAGCTCATCCTGCAAAAAGCTGCCATAATTGTATCACGCGTAGACGCTGGTCCGCTCTCCTCTAGTTTCGCCAGTCCACTTCATAAACAATGCTAAAAGGCGTAAGGAGACAGGAATGCAGCAGCAGCCCAAGAATGCCCCATGCCTGACTATGACTGACAGCCTGTTGCGTCCGGGCAAAAACGCTGCCACGCAAGGCACATATCGGTCCTCGATCTGGGGGCGACACTTTTAGGCCAGCCACATCTCGGGATCGATGGGGAAACAGGAATATTTTTATACGCTCGCGCTCGAAATATCAATGAGGCGAGCCAACGGCTGAACGGCTGAACGGTCCAACGATTGAACTGGGGCCGGGGCGTTTTTGCTTAACGCCCCGCACAAAAACGCTTGAGCATTTGGATTTCGCGCTCGTTTGCGGTTTTTGTTTGTGTGTATTATTGCTGTGTGCCGGATCGGGAGCTGAAAGCTGCAGCCTGCAGCAGCCGGGAGCCTGAAGCCTGTAGCCTGGATGGATGGATGGTTGGCTGCAATGTTTCGTTGCGCTGTTTGCGTTTGATTTGTGTTTTAGTTTTTGTTCAGTTTACGTTGCGTTTTTGGCATAAATCAAAATCCTGTTCAGCATCGGAATTGGAATTGGCCACAAGATGTCGTCTCCGTTTGTCATCGTCTCTGATGCACAGTGGCTCATTTTAGTTTCTTTTAATAATTTTTAAGCTAAATGAGATATTAAACGATTCAAAATTTAAGTGTTGAAATCAAAAATTGGAGCCGCCTTGTGAGAGATTGCAATGAAATGGTAGAGGTTGAATCTGGTAATCAAATGTCACCATCTCGATATCATAGAAGAACATGCCACACTTTAACGCTGTAAAGTCCTCGAACCGCATATGTTGGGTTTTACCCATCCTGGAACATCCAAAGCGTCAATTGACTCATAAACCTATGCAGTTTCAGGATTTCTAACTTATAACCTTCAAGGCTGGAAGCAAGTTCAAACCGAATCTCCTATAACTGATTTCCTTTTTTTTTTGGGGAAAAAGTTTATACACAAAAATAACCTTAAATCATCTTCTCTTGCAAGAGCTCATTCTCTAACCGCTGATTCATAAAGCAGAAATCCAGTTCCTAAGGCACAAATTTGAAAAAACTATATAGAGTTGACAAAACATAACAATAACACCGGATGATAGCAGACGTACTAGGTAGAGCGCTTCCTTTTCTTTGACCTTCAAAAGCCTAGGAATGTCACGAGAAAGCCATCTAACAAAGGAAAACTTATCATTACTTAAAAACTTATTATTACCTCCAGAAAGACTGGAGGTGGACTCAAAGTTCAGTTGGTGTGCCGAAAGTGAAAGAAAGAAAGCACCACCTAAGCGTCCTGGATTCGACGTGTGCTATTTAAAGCTCCAATTTACCCGGTATTACTTAGCTGTCAGGCTGGAACATAAGCAAATAATAGCCAAGAATCTCCGGAATTGCGAATAAGTGCACACTTTTCGGTTAGTTTTTGATGCTGACAATATATTCATGAGTCCAGACATTCGCCCTCAACTGGTGCAGGGTCAACTGACTTGACGAGTGTTGTCGTACTCATCAACGAGGAAAGATAAACTGGCCTATCAATACATTTTTACCCGTCCAATCATTCGTCTTTTAAATGACAATGTTATATACCGAAAAGCTTCTTCGTTCCCAAGGCATGGAAAATAAATCAAATCTCACCAAATGATCACTCATCTTTTAGTCCTTGGTGGCACGGATTTCAGTGATCCAACTTTCAATGACACTTCCTTATATACTTATCTGGCTGAATTTAAGCGTTGGTCTTTATTAAATTGACTTGTGCTTTCAGAAAAGCCCATTATCTTGGGGGCCAATTCACGTCACCACTTTTTTGGAACCTGCCTCTATATATATGTCATTAAAACTGAGAAAAATAAAATTTAATCACTTGGACGTGTTGCTCAGTCGTATAAAAAATATAAGCTAGACTTACAAGCCTTCAATAATACCACATGGTCGACAGGGGGAGGCAACATCACTGGAGAATCATTGTACGAAAATCTTTTCAAGTTTTAGCCAAGTTCTACGGACGTATTTTCGACCACATTCAGATCAACAATCATGACAAATGTTGAAATCACTGTGACAACATTCGCTAATTGCCAGGATACGCTACATTGGTTTTTGCTTAAGGGCGCTGTCCATGGCTACGAAATCGGCCGCGAAATGAAAAACTCCATATAAAAAAACTCTTAAGGAATTTTTATGTGTGGCCGTTTTTAATTCGGTTTCTACCAATCGCGAGAAATGCTTACGTTTGCCACTACGTCTTGTTCAAGCGCTGTTAAGTGCTTTAAGTGCTGTAAAGTAGGTTTTTATTCTAATTTGTGCGGCGAAATTTAATGGCCAAATTGAAAATGAGCGCATCTAAATAAGATTCCTGCAGAAAGCGTCGCCAAATGGCACATTCTATGGCAGGCAAGCTGAATTTAATAAACGCCGTGAAAGTGAAGAGCGAGATGCGGGACTTGGCGGATAAAAAACACTCGGAAACCAGCCAGAGAACACCGGCGGACCGGAGCACGGTCTGCAACATCATGTAGCGTCTCCTGTCACCACAATCCACAAGCGAGAAGCTTAAAATCTATTTGGCCAGCATTCAAACACTTCTCACTCCAGTTCCCTCAATCAGTTCGATTTTATTCGCCTCAACTATGTCTTCGATCACAGCTACCAGACCAAAATTAAAATCATTGAACAGCCGCAGGTGCTCTATGATCGAGACAGTAAAACGGCCACAAACCAAATGCCAGCTTCCAGTTCAGTGTACAGCAGACTGCTGGACTCCTATCAAGCGGTAGTATAGCGGATAGTGCAGCCTCAATTGACCCCCTGAAGGTGACCGAGCAAAAGCGGATCGGGCAACGAGGATGTGCCCTACATCAATGCCAATTTTATCAAGGTAAGAAATGGGCGAAGCAAACTTCAGCTTTATAAATCACTTCCATTTCTTAACGTTTCCCTGACAGGGCCCCGACTACGTGGCCAAGTGCTATGTGACCACCCAGGGACCGCTGCCCATTACCATTTTCGAGTTCAGCAGAGCTATATAGGCCGCCAAGTCACACATGTACATCCAGAAGATCATCATGCTGACCTGACCTGGCTGAACTTTACGAAGTACTTTCCAATCGATGTGAACGAAATCTTTGCCGTGACAGCCAAGTCCGAGGTGTTCGTTAAGAACTATCATAATGATAACAATTAATTTATTATTAATTTCATTTAATAATAAAAATATATTAAAATAGCACATTAAATATGTTATATTCATGATTATGAATCCTGCATGGTGTGGTGTGGTTTATAAGTTCGCGGGCATATTTAACAGCGCCAGAGCAGCGCAAGGTTTCTTTGAAACGTTTATCGACAGAGTAAATTGTGTTATCGTGTTGTTAACATAGGCTTAGCAGACTCTGTTAAGAATCTGCGGAATATCTACTTTTTCACAAGAAATTTTTTGGCGACCCGTGGATACCGCCCTTCAAAGGCAAGGAGTAACCGTAATTAACATTCGCCAGTGGAACAAGAATTCATTCACATTCCAGAAGCATTCACTAATGTTTTGAGCATTAACAAATAGAGTCCTCACTATGTTGTGCACATCGGCTTTTGGGGAAAAGTGTAAGCATTCTCAACATCAATTTCCTCTAAACAAATTGTGTTGTGTGAACAAAGCGCAAACTTTAAAACAACCATGGATGACTGCCAAATCATATCTTCACGAAAAGTCACTATAAATAGCGGTTAATTGAGTTAATTTTTGTTGTATTTTTTGGGTATTCATATATTCTCATATATCTCAACCAAAGGTTCATTATAATTTGCGGCCCATCAATGAATATATTTGTTTGAATATACTTCACCCAGTAGCAGAAACTTCTAAACACAGATTTCCAGGACCTAATTGGGGCTTAGGTAGTGAGGTAAAGTTGCAGTGAGTAAAGTTAAGGTTAAATGCAGACAGTTGTTGTAGCATCCCTACGGTAAAGTGTGTATACTGTTCCGGTGTACTGAACAATAACCGCAGACGTTGCGATACCTTGGTCTTTATTAATCAATTTCAGCAATATTCCAAATTACTTCTTAGACACTCGTAACATAAGCTTAAATCTTTTCCCGTTTAGAGAGGATGTTATCCCGTCATTAGTTTTGGTTTGTGCACGTTACAGAAACTATATACACTCGAGGGCAAGAATATATGCAATCGACATCGTCCATATAGTCGTATATGGTTGAATCAACTTGGTCTGGTGGGCAAACATCTGCAAAAGTCAACAACATTAAAGCAGTAAGCGAACCTTCCAACACTACAACTTCGCGATGCAATTTGGTTGCTTTCCAATTCAGAAGAACTCTCAACAAATCTTAAAAACATAGCAGGCAGAACGTCAAACATGATTGTGCACAGAGCGCTGCTCACAATTCTAGTCGGGCAAACTTGTCCAAGTGCCTTTGTACACTACAAAGTGAACACCCTAGTTAGTTTTATAAGGTAGGCTGCCTCTTTTTGAATGGTGAAAATCCCTCAGTCACAAAAGGAATGTCAACGTGCTCTTACATGATCATATCAACTGGTACCCCTCTCGCATGGTGAATTTCTGATGACTTTACCTTGTTAATTATACCATTGTTTTATGAAATGGTTCTTTTTGGACACAACTAGGGAAGGGACTGAATCGACTGTTTGGGCCATGGCATCTCGTTATCATTTACTTATATGATGCAACGGCATAGATTAGGAGATGTGGTCTACGACTTGCGGTGACAAAGAAGCCCCATAGTCCGACCATTGCTAAGCTGTGCAGCTCATCGTTCGACATACAGAATCGCCGTCGTCCACAAATGAATCACTTAGAGCTGGGCCAAAGTTCCTCATCATCAGACATCTCGTACAAGGAGGAATTAACGCCGACAAGTCTGGCAATAAAGACATATGTGGAGCTGACCCCCACATCACATCTCTGCCTTCTTGAGTTGCGATGGGTACGCCACCATTGCTTCCACTCTTGGCGTGCTCAGCAAGCCGGCAGTGCAAACTGTCCTTTAACGAAGCCTAAGCCGCGTTACAGTGGTCTCCTAGAAAACACAAACTATTGTCAATTACGTAATTTAACTAAATAATTACTATATTTACCATCCTTTTCAAGGGCAGCACCTTTACTTTCATAGATGATGTTGTGATGCTGCCACAGCACAATTTTTACTTTTATTACTTCCAATAAGGGCCAACTTCTCCACCAATGAAAAGTTGCACATTTATTACTAATTTGTAAACACCGCGCCACAACGTGACAACGAAAAATATGCTTTTCATATGATGATATACTTGCAGGCCGATCAAGTTTATTTTCAATTTTTGTCACGCCCCCTCCAGCCCCCGAAATTTGAAAAAAACGACATATCACCCACAGTTTTGATGTCAGATTGTTCGTACCTTCTAGAGATATCTTGTAATCAAAATTATGTATCGATTTGCTGAAGGAATGATAAAGATCGGATGAACGATACTCAAGTTATGAGCAAAAAACGGACAGTTAACACCCCCCACCCATAACCGCAGCATTCCGTTCAACAGAAGCAATCTTAGTGAGGGAGTGAGAGAGAGAGAGAGAAACTTAGAGATGAGCGCGTATAGCTCGAGAGCAAATGCGAGCTGCGACAATAAGGGCACAGAGTACGTTATAGTCTGGCTTGACCGACTTTCTTTCTTGTTTTTATATGAAGTACCAAGCTTAAATGCGTAAGACATCATGAAAATACCCATATATTGAATAATTCATTTAATTTAAATTCAAAAAACATGAAGATTAACATAACGTGACACGCTATAAAACTAAAATGCACATAGTTTGGGGTATTCGCAGGTAACCTGAGTACCTTTTTCGATAAAATATCGTTGCAAGGCATCTACTTCATCAAATAAAGAGTTGCCCCCTACTTTGCACTGCACGGGTAACATCTTGAGAAAGCTTCCATTTTGCTTTTAGGGTTATTTTCGGCTTGCTTAAGAAACTGTTCCATGTCATATTGATCCCTTTTTTGGCCAAACTCAGCATTTTACGATTTTGAGAACGAAAATTCAGTCAAGTAAAGGCTAGCTTTCCATTTTAGGGTCCGAGGTTGTTTTAAACTATAATAAATGAGGTCCATTCGCCTATTTAAAGACGGTTTTAATAGCTTTGTAAGCTGGATGGCATCTTCTAAACAAAAATATGTCTTGTTTTTACCAAAAAATTTATCTAAGCCTACATGAACCAAGCTTCAAGCAAAAACCTTTGGTTTGATAAGTAAAGGGATCGAGTTTTCTCCAGAATTTCAGAGGTTTGCAGCCTTGCGTAAAAATGTTTTAATTTGAAGTCAATGAAACTGTCACAATTGACAAAAAACCTTTCACTTTTTTGAACAATACTTCTCACATTTTTCCACCCAATTTGAGTTAAACCAACCACTGTGCATCACCGCCTGTTCGCAGGGCTCTTGTTTGCTCCTGGAGCAATGCAACGACAGATATTATGGCAGAAAATTTATTTGATGGCGGTAATGGTGTTATGTTTTACGCGATTAGCAGATCCAAATGTTTGACATTGTTAAGGCATTGTGGAGATGTGGTTGACAGAAGACTTAAACATCATAAATGGCATTCAATTAAGCTAACCAGCGACAGACCAGAGATGGTGAAAATTTGGAGCAGCTCTGCTTCCGCTTTCCAGGTCGACAAGTCAAAGGTTACTCGCTCTTCTACCTGCCCAAATGAAGTAATTTTTTATGGTTAATTTCCCCAAAAGGTGCACCTAAAACTCAAATGCACCCGCAGAGGTCTCGAAGGTTAGCCTGGTTACGTACGTACGTACGTACGTACGTCTTGTCAACGCATTTCGAGATTGATTTCTCTGTTTGTGGAGCCGTTAAAACGCGCGCAGCCAGGCCAGGAAGAAGGGGTTAATTGGCCGACAAGCGGCCACAGCACAGAAGCCACAGCCAGAGCAGTTATGTTCTCATTTAGAACGCTCTCGGCAACAGGTTAAGGCCCAAAGTGGACCAATAAAAATTAAAATGTTTTCCTCTTCCCGCCGACTACTGAGGAGAGTCAATCAGAAGGGCCACAGTAGCACTATGAAAATGTGTCTGCGTGACATTTACATAATTAGCTTTTATTGTTTGTTATTGATGATTGAGATGGAGCAGCAGCAGCAGCGGAAATGCTGCTGGTGTGAACCAATCCAACAAATTCTACGTTTTGCAAAAAAACAAAAAGTCAACAAAAGAACGAAAATGTGCCAAGCCATTGACCTTTGCCTTTTGGTCATAAAACTCACGTTAACTGTCTTACAGGAGCCTACGCCGCACGGGGCGCACCAGTACGTACATATCTGTGCAGCGGCATCATTGCACTTAAAACACCCGTTGCGACTGATGGCCCTGATGGATGCAAATGAGCTAGCTGACTCCTTCGCTAGTTAATTGGGTGGCTCTTGTGTGAGTGTTATGACCATTCTCATTCTTATCTGAAAATGCGCGTTGATCCCACCCGGTGTGCTCCACTCATAAAATCGTGACTGACGCTGCCTCGGGTTGGCAGCTGTAAGGCATCTCCGTTTCCAAATTGAAGCAGGCGGAACGATTCTGAGAGGAACTGCGGACATTCCGTCACTGCAAATCAAACGAAATGCGCATACTTCCGCATTGGACTTGCCGCCGATTCACCTGCTCGCGGCCCGCATTATCCAGGGTCCATCATTAGCCTCAGTGTTGCGCTCCCTCGCTCTCGCTGCTGCTGCTGCTGCTGAGCAATTACGCACACTCAAGTGTCCTTTGACTTGCTGCACCTTTTGAAATTTGCCTGGTTTTGTTTTTATATGTGTCGTCGTCGCCTTCGCTTGGATACATATAATGGTAATGGAATTATAATTATAGAGCAAGCAAGGAAGCGCTCCTTCAGCGGCGATGATGGCCCGGCTAATGTTGTCAGCAAAACCTGCGGCTTTCTGTTTTGCGTTTGCAGGTTGATTGTCGCCACATTAAATTGTCAAATTGTTTGCGCCTGTTATCATGATGTTGTTGTCCCAACGATGATGGGCACGTGCTCATCCTGCAGGGGTTTCGTTAACCTTTTTTTGTGTTGGTTTGTGAGAAAAGAGGATAACGGTAAGAACAAGAAACGGAAACACGAACACATGCAATGTCAGTTGATTCCGAAAAGGCCTACAGCCACGACAGGGGTAACTAAAAAATTAAAAGCTTAAATCAAAATTAAGACAAAATAATTTTTGTACCATACAATGCCAAGATGGTTCTATAAGTAATCCGTATTTGATGAGAAATGGTAAAAACACCATACCAAATTGAAGACTAATCCGCTGGCTAACTCAATATAGCTCCATCATACGCTATCTAACGATCTTGCACTTTTCTCCTTCAATGGCAACCGTAAAATATTGTCTTAACGATTTTTATAATGTGGTTGTTCATCCATTTTCATGGGGAGAGGAGAGGAAGCTTGGGGAAATTGTCGTAAAATTCCATGATTGAATAGTTTTCTCATCGGCGAAACAAAGTTCGCGCGTGTCTTACGAAAGGTCTATTAAAATTTACTCAACAATCTCCGCCCACAACAATGATTGCTTACGATAAACCACAAGTGGATGAGGCTATCACTCTTGAAGCTGTGTTTGCAAACTGAACTCAGATTTAAACTTAGGATTCACAGATCTAGCTCTAGGAGGATAAATACACAGGTCTTACAATGAATTTAAAGCGAATTCAATTGCCTTTTTTGTGACTAATGAAAAGTTACTTGGTTTAAAAAGTTAAGCGAAACATTCAAACGTTTACTAAGGACTTGGTTACTAAGAAGGTGGTACCTAAGGCAACTTAAGAGTAATCGAAATATTTCCGAAATTGATCTCGCAAGCTTAATGGCTATGTTTACCAGCACACACCAAAAAGAATGTTTAGCTGCTGGTGAAGCTAACGACATTTTTTTCCTGGCAGAAGTTTTTAATATTTTACAACAAACAGCAAAATAAAATTAAAAACTGACTATCAAAAGAAAATTTGTACAATTAGAAACCCAAGTACATGAAGTCATTAGCTTATAATAACTGTAATAACACAGGCTTACAAGGTTTTGCAACAGAGAAGCTTACAATAGTTTCTGATGTATTTTTGCCCGCCGAACTCAAATCAATTGTCCGTTTTCTCCCAGCACGTCAGGTTTACGAGATATTTGCACAATCGTGTGTTGAGCGAGGTTTGCTTACTTTTTTAAGTCCTGTGGCCACATCAAGTGACCTTTTCAAACCAACTTTGTTTAAATGAATGTTTAATTGATTAATTGTTAAAATAATCTCGATTTTTAACCAATTTTAAAATATTTTGAAAAATGTTCTGATAACACTGTGCAACACTAAAAAGTTGATCGAGTCGAGACCAAAAAATTCTGAAAGGGTATGAAGGTAATACAAAAATCTTCGCTGGGTTTGGTCTGGTTAGCTGCCGTTTTCATTTTATTGCACTTTGAAGTTTTCGGCTTCTGATTGGGATTCGCAACTCCAAACTATTTGGAATTTCGCTTTTACGTCTTAGAGGAAGTTGTTGCTCTTGGCTTGGCTTATAAAACATTCTTAAGTAGCAAGTCAAAAAAGTCACATCTTTATACTCAAAATTACAAAAATGTCTTCAAATCATCATGTTTTCCCCTCATTTTGTACTGTTTTTCGAATTTGTCTTGAAAACTGTAACGAATTTGACTAAGCAATGCAGGACAAAAACATAGCTTGGACTTGAATAAACAAACGATTGGAAAATACCAACTTCATTCGATTGGTCATTCGTTTAGTTACGGGCCCTTAAGCATGTAGAATTGGAACCAAAGCTCGAAAAATGGAAATTTTTGGTACGGCACAGTCAAAAATTTCGATTGTTTTGTATTAAATCAAGAAAGCGATGATATCGGAATACTGAAAATGTGGTTAATTAGCGAAGAGACTATCAACTATTGTAATCTGAGATTTGTTAATATCAACATTATATTTTTCAAAATTATTTAAACTTGGCAAAAAAAAACGATTTAATCAAAAAATATCCTTATTTTCCATATTTAAATCAATAAATTGTTATCTTATGAATATATAATAGCTTCGTGTTTGGTTTTTCTGTAACGTTATTTAATGCAGCTTACACTAAAACACATTTGGTTTGAATATGTTACTTGACGTGACCACAGGACTTAAAAAAGTAAGCAAACCTCGCTCAACACACGTTTATGCAAATATCTGTGACTCTAACCTGATGTGCTGGGAGAAAACGGACAATCGATTTGAGTTCAGCGACCAAAAATACATAGGGAACGATTGCTTACTTCTCTATTGCAAAAGTTGACCTTTTTTGTAAGCCTGTGTAATTGTTTTAGTTTTCCCTGTGTCGTTTTAGGTATCTATGCTTCGCATTAAGTCCAACGCAACTGGTCTAGACAACAACGAGCCGAGATTCCTAACAATGCTCTTTCCTAAAATTCTTCCCTATATTACGCACATAGTAATCACAGCGATAATGACTTCGACCTTTCCTAATAGTTCGAAAATGGCCAAAATAATTCCCATTCCAAAAAAAGAAAAATGAATGTAGGCCCATTTCCATTCTTCCTTACAAAGTTTTCGAGAAATTGATGGCTTATCAAATAAATAAATTCTTGGAAGAAAACCAGCTTTTAAATAATAATCAATCTGGTTTTAGAACGGAAAAACGGAAGACGTTCGCAGGAAATTTGACAACAGCTTTGTGACATTTCTTACACTTTTGGTCTACAGCAAGGCTTTTGATACGGTGGACTTTTCGGAAACAGCAACAAACTTTATGTCATATTATCTGTCAGAAGTGACCTCAACAAAGACCTCTTCTTTTCTAAAAACAAGTCGTGGCGTTCCCCAAGGATCAGTCCTTGGGCCACTGCTTCTCTCAATTTACGTAATGATCTTCCAAATGCCCTGTCTAACTGTGAAGTCCATTTGTATGTATAATGTATGTTAGTTGTCCAATGATAAAATGTCTGAATGTGTGAGTATATCTATCTAAGCCGAGTGAGTGAATGGGCCAGAAAAAACCATTTGTTACATTTTTATACAAGAAGCCTCTCCAAACGATCTGTACACAGAAACTCCAAATTGACGATAATCCCATCGAATGTGTAGAGAGAGAAGAATATCTGGGATTTACGTTTAACAACACATTATCCTGGGACGATCTTATAAATAATGCAATAGGAAAAACGTACGGAAAACTTAGACAATTAGTCAACATTTTTCATTTGTCAGTCATTTTTGCCATCGACACTTTTTTATGGAATAGAAGTATTTGGTAAATGAGACTCGACTAGCAACAGAAAACTGAACGTAGCATTTAATAACACAGTTCGACAAAATCCAACTTTTTGAAAAAAACCCGGCATAAGACCCTAAAATTATGATATAAAGGTCCTCTGTGAGCGTCATCTCATACTCAGTTTTACGAACAAAGCCTCGGTTCGCGTTTTATGTGTACTTTTGTACCTGCAACACACAACGACAACAATTTTATCTTAGATCTTAAGGTCTTAAGATAAAAATCTGGAAAATTCAGCAAATGTTTACAAAAAATTCACTTCAATGGGGCAATTGGTTAGGGTACCTTCAGAAGGAGTAAAACCTTCATTCTTGAATATCTTTAAAAGCGCACGGTAGATTTTTATTAAAATCGATTTTTATGATGGTAAAATGGGCTTTTGCAGACCCCTAGAGATGGTACTCGACAGCCAAAAAACCTCGAATTGGAGTACCAATTTTATATTCACCCACGAACCACTTCATATGAACTATAAGCAGACGTAAAAATAATAATACCTAATCAAATATCTCTAAATATTAAGAAAAGGTTCTATTTGATAAGGGTTTTTTTTATTAGAGAATTTGGACAACCGACTTTTTAAAGATAAATGACAAGTGTAAAGGCTGCCTTATTCTTCCGATAGGTTATGTAAATTTGTTTTTTTCTCATTTCCAACTCCATCTAAGAATATTCATAATATTTAGCTGGCTGCCGGTGCCTGTCTCTGTTTTAGTGCGGGAATATAAAAAATTCAACTGGTCTAAAATTTAAATAAAGTTCACCGCGAACTAAATACAAATTCACCGCAAACTAAATCCAAATTCCACCCAGTATTTTTCTGGTTTTAGCTCCTCACTGGTGCCAGTGCCATCTAGCGGGCAGATCTCAAAGCTCAAAGCTGTTTCATAAAAATTATTGAAAAGCTTTTTGCTAAAAGCTGTTGCTTAGAGAAGTTTTTGGTCAAAAAGAGCGCTTTAGTTTTATTGTGGCTCCATCTAACGGTAGGCAGCAACAGTGTCGCTTGTTCACATCTGATTGGATCGTAAGTAATTAGGTTGCAAAGTCCCATTGGATTTTCGATTGAACGCAAGGTGGTGCTTATGCTAGATGATTTTCGCCTCCTTTTCTAATATAAAATAAGCTGAATTTTGTTGCCCCGTTTAATTCATTTGTGCAGTTAGACTTAAATTATTTGGCAAAAATTTTGCCTGATTTTCAATTGGAACTGAACTTTATTTCTTTTAATCACTTTTGACCTTTCCATTATTCGTTCAAGATCTCACATACTTTTTCCAACTACCATGCACAATATCTTAAGTGTCATAAGCGTAATGGATTAGTTCTGGAACGATAATATATTTCACCAGTTAAAAAATTAAGAATCATAATCGCATCCTCCAGTTAACGATATCTAAGTGATAAACTTACAAATAACAGAGAAAATGTACTATTTTGTTTAGTTAATAAGTTTTAAATTTTAATGTTACAAGTCGAAAATGTTAATTTTGAAGTCTGCTAAGCCAATTTCCTTTGAAAAAGTCGTTTTTTTTCCGTTTAAGGCTTGTACTCAGAACGACAGAAAATTCCTTTCGTCACAGTACACAATTAGAAACACTTTCTAACAGCTCATGAGCATTATATCAAAGCCAAGCTGAAATACTGTGACGAAAGGAATTTTCTGTCGTTCCGAGTAGAGGGCTTTAGCAGGAGGATACACTCGGGAAAAAAACAACTGGCAGAGTTCTAGGTCAATCGGGATAGCTAAAATTTCAAGTACATTTGGTTCTTGGATGTACTTAAATTAAGTACTAAAATGAGAACAAATAACAATACCATAATACGGAGACTTAGTTTTAAGAACAAATTGGAACTAGCTTTAGAATTATGTGGGCTTTCACCAAGAATATTTTGTAGCTATATTATGAACTATTAACAGAAAAACAAACCTTTAAGTTTTTGCCGGCTAACTTTAAGACAGGAACACACCACACCACAAAGGAGGCTGGTTGACCGAACAGCTGTTTCATTGGCATCACTGCCAAATCATAAGCGGTCAATCAGCCAACAGCTAACTCCTCATGCCTGCAATGCCATTAGCGCTTGGGAACTCCATTGCGACTCAACAGCAAAAACAGGCACAACGAACAAGCCTATGTACATGAGTGTGTTCCCAAATGGTCTTACAATGTTAGTGGGAGAGACAGAAAAAGTATTCTTGAACTTTGAAAAATATGCCATCAACTTGAGTAATTCGCCTTATTTTAAAAATTGGCCTGGAATTTAGAAACATTTTCTAACAAACAGAAACAGCTTTCTTGAACTTCGAAAAATAGACCTTAAAGTAACTATTTTCATATAAATCCCAAAAATCCTATTGAAATTTGTTAAAAACAGGAAAGTTTTTCTGAAAATAATTTTATTAAAAATATGCAAAAGATAAACGTAGTTTTAAGAAAAATAATGTAGAATCTAACTTTAATTTATAAAAACGGAGCATACACAGAAGAAAAAAGCTTTTTCAGAAAATCAACTTAAAATTGGATAAAAAAAAATTTGAAAAAAGAGCACAATTCAACTTCACTTAACCACCGTACAGAAAAAATAATTAGCATTAGACATCAAGCGTGTGCCACATTCAATTCAAAAGGTAACGAGTTCGATCCCCAGACAAGACAAACATTACAAATATAAGCCCCATACGGAATTGTGAAGTAATGAGAAGTAGAGTAAAAATTTCATACAAATAGTTTGGAAGAGTTGTTGTATGAATATTTGGCCAACTGACCACATAAATTAAGTAAAACAAGAAGGTGGGGGTGGTCCGTTGAAGTTGTACAAAAGAGGAGATGTCTTCTGATCCGATGAAATATCGTGGAACCAAGCGTATCAGCGTAAATAAAATTTCCAATCCAAAGAAATTCGAAAACGCCACCACTACAATGAAAGATTCGCATTGTAACCACGCTGAATGATGAAACCAATAATTTTTATACTCTGTACCAAAGGTACACAGAGTATATTAAGTTTCTGCAAAAGTATGTAACAGGGAGAAGGAATCGTTTCCGACCCTATAAAGTATATATATTCTTGATCAGCATCAACAGCCGAGTCGATATAGCCATATCCGTTTGTCTGTCTGTCTGTCCGTCCGTCCGTATGAACGAAGAGATCTCAGAGATGGTAAGAGATAGAGGTTTAACATGTATGGGACATATATTTCTTATACTTGCAGGCAGATCAAGTTTATTTTCAATTTTTGCCACGCCCCCTCCCGCCCCCGCAATTTGGAAAGAGCGTCATATCTCCCACAGTTTTGATGATAGATTGTTCGTACCTTCTTGAGAAAACTAGTAATCAAAACTATTTATCGATTTGCTGAAACAATGATAAGGATCGGATGAACGATACACAAGTTTTGAGCAAAAAAAGTTAGCCTGCATACCCCTACCGCCCCTCGCCATTCACGCCAAGCCTTGGACTGGTACAGAGTATGTTATAGTCGGGCTTGACCGACTTTCTCACTTGTTTTGTTTAGAGCGAAGCTGATTTACATACAAACGTTCGACTGGGGGAATAAATCTAGAAAAATTTTGTCTTTGTGACAGATTTTTTTGGCTACTCCTTGTCATTGCATTTTGTATTTGCAAAGTCAACCGCTTTTACCATTTGCCGTAGCAGCAGGTGGGTTGTGTCTTTTGTGGGTGTGTGAAGTGGGAGGGTGGGAAGAGGGGTTAACAGTAGGTGAACAGTGGGTGCACAGTGACTTAACAGTGACTAAACAGTGACTCAACAGTGACTTAACAGTGACTACACAGTGACTCAACAGTGACTTAACAGTGATCAAGTCACTAAACAGTGACTCAACAGTTCAACAGTGATTTAAAAGTGACAACAGTGACTTAACAATGACTTAACAGTGATCAAGTCACTAAACAGTGACTCAACAGTTCAACAGTGATTTAACAGTGACAACAGTGACTTAACAATGACTTAACAGTGACTTAACAGTGATCAAGTCACTAAACGGTGACTCAACAGTTCAACAGTGATTTAACAGTGACAACAGTGACTTAACAATGACTTAACAGTGACTTAACAGTGATCAAGTCAGTAAACAGTGACTCAACAGTTCAACAGTGATTTTACAGTGACAACAGTGACTTAACAATGACTTAACAGTGACTTAACAGTGACTTAACAGTGATCAAGTCACTAAACAGTGACTCAACAGTTCAACAGTGATTTAACAGTGACAACAGTGACTTAACAGTGACTTAACAGTGACTTAACAGTGACTTAACAGTGACTTAACAGTGACTTAACAGTGACTTAACAGTGACTTAACATTGACTTAACATTGACTTAACAGTGACTTAACAGTGACTTAACAGTGACTTAACAGTGACTTAACAGTGGCTTAACAGTGACTTAACAGTGACTTAACAGTGACTTAACAGTGACTTAACAGTGACTTAACAGGGACTTAACAGTGACTTAACAGTGATCAAGTCACTAAACAGTGACTCAACAGTTCAACAGTGATTTAACAGTGACAACAGTGACTTAACAATGACTTAACAGTGACTTAACAATGACTAACTTACGCTCTCGTTTTTTTAAATTTATGGTGAATCGCCCTAGGGCAGATTTTATAGACGAATTTCTAATTTTTCAGGGCGAATTCGGGCATAATTTTTATGAGTGTGCCCAAAAGTTCTGAATTATGATCGTTGGTATGGACTTTTACCTTTTTACCATTGAAATTTATGCTCCAGAGTAGCCCCAATAAGATTAAAGACTTTCCTTGGTTTCTGTATGCCAATCACAAACTAAATATAGCTGCATGCTCAAAATTGGTCCATAGTCTATTAACAGATGGTAGTTGACAGGAGCAGAGTCTTTCTGGCAAAAGCCTTTCTGGCAACTTTGAACTTCTCAAATTGTGCCCAAGGATTCATTGAACTTCGACATTTCTTAATCTTTTGATGGTCTTGTGCCTGTGTTGTGTTGGCTTTTCATATTCGTGTATTCGGATTCCTTAATTTATTTGTTCATTAAATTGTAAAACAAAATGTCCCACACGACGGACGGACGACGACGACGACACACATCCTCCTCTTTCTAGCCATCCACTTTTGCCTTGGTCTTGGTCTGGGGCTGTTGCAATTACGCGCATGCCAACAGCGCATGCGTGACATTTCTCAGATGATTGTGCGCCGGCGCGTTGTTTCAAACAAAACGAAAATAGTTGGTAAATGATTTACGGCCGCTTTGGTGTGCATTAGCCCGATCCCGATCCAGGTCCAGTGAGCCACGGTTACAAGCCACACAGCCACACAAAAAGTGTGGTCAGCAGAAAAAAGGGCCTCCCCAACCGGTTTCGCAGAACTGCGCAGTTTCGTGTGTTTTCTTTTTTTTTTGTTTTTTATTTTGGCGCTAAAAAGGAAAATCAGCCAACAATTCGCACAGCCAACAGTGGAGTCACCCAGATTATCAGGAAACTGGAGGAACCAGTTTGGCGTGATGTGGCATGCAACCTAAATATAGAATGTGTGCAATACAAGCACGAAAACAAACAAACAAACAAACAAACGGACAGCCACAACAACCACAGCAGGAGGAAAAAGATCCATAATCAATAATAAATAATAGCAATAACTAAGCAAAACAGAAATAACTAAGTTGATAGAAATTGTACGTTTTATCTTATCACTCGCACACACACGCACTGTGAGATACATTTGTATCTTGCACACCTTTCGGTTACCTGTTGATTTATAAGTGAGAGCGTCCGAGTGTGTGTCTGTGTGTGGGTGTCTCTGTGTATGTGTGTGAGTGCTGCTTGGCACTGACTTCAACGCCGATCTTTGCCTTCGCCTTCATTTCATTTCATTTCATTTCAGTTCATTCGTTCGAACGCAACGATCGTGCGCGCACAGAAACAGAACTTTTGTCGTCCGTCGGTTGTGTTTTTCGCATTTTACGTTAACAAATTTCAAGTGTAGGCAAGTTGGTTAAAGCCGGTTTCATTCACTGGGAATGCCTGCAGCTCTAAATGATTCATCACACACGAAATTTGACCATTGGTCATTGGCCAACTAGCTTGACTCAGCCTCCCGAAAAGCAAAAGTGTTAAAACCGCAAAAATTGTATAACTGTTGCGACGTAATTAAACGGCGTGTTTAACTTTAATTATCTGCTTATCTCTGAATTTGTGTGTGTGTTTTTTTGTTTTGTTGCTATTATTCGGAGGGAACACAAATATTTCAACCAAAATTCCACTGATAAAGTTATTCGGCAACAAAAATACAAAAAAAAACATGCAGAATTTGTGAATTTGTGTTATTGTTGCTTTTGTTTTTGTGATTTGATTGAATTACACAGCGTGCTACATGATTTAATTAAAAAGCCTCAAACCGAAATCGAAATTGTTTTTCTACCCATCTGAGTTTATTATGTTTCCTTTTTCGTTGTTGTTGTTGTTTTTGTTCTTGTTTAATTCGCTTGAGCTTTTTATGCCACACAAATTTGATATGTGGCATATGCACGAAATATACAAATATACACTTTTTCCAACCCTGCCAGTTGTTGTTGCCTGGGCAACATTTTAAATTTTGTAGCTTAATTTTTGAGAGATGAAATTTTCAATGGGGCGACCAACCTTGCCATCATCCATTAGCCAAGAGGAATGTTGCCTCATACTTGAAAGAATCATTTTTGGTTTGGAGATAGTCGCCACTTTGCGATAGACTTGACCCTGAATCGCTTCAGATATTCTCGCACAATTTGTGATTGAGGCCATGTTTAATGGGAATATGACGAAAATATCTATCAATGATTAATTAGCGTCATTAAAATGGTATAAGAGAGAAGAATTTATTATCTTACGCTCCAAATGTTGATGGAAAACTGGAAATTGGAAAACTCACACCTAAGGGTTTGCTCAAATACGATCGAAAAGTGATACAAATTTGTCTAGTTAGGCCAAATTAGGGAACTTTTCGGTCGTATTTGATGAAATTATTTACCTATGAAACCATAGGTTTAGTTTTAAGTCCTGCGAAATCTGCAATCATAACTACTTAGTCCAATTTTCTTCCAAATTTGGGCAAATCATTTGCCAGTGGGACCTTAGCTTTAGTCTTTAGTCTTATAGTTATAACTATAAGAATCCAGAAGACAGTTTGTCTCTTCAGCTGTTTCGAAAATCGAACGGTTTTAGCTACAACTTACTTTGCATTTGCAGATCAACAACTGCCTTCTCATGTCAGAAATTGAAATTTTTAAATCAAACTGGGAAACATTTGTGAACAGAAAATCAAACAATATAAATAGGCGAAACTCAGATATCAGTTGAAGGAGCCTTTTTTAACGTCAAAATTTTTATATGAAAATTTTACGTTACTTCTCGCTACTTCACAACTGCATAGAGGGCTTAAGTGTTGAAAATGCTCCTTCAACTGATACCTGAGTTGCTGGAACAGCTTGTATAGTAAAGGCAATATTTTTTTATTTATTTATTTAGAGTCGACAAACAAATGCTGTCAACAAAAGTATAAATACGTTACAAAAAAAATTTTATGAGCTAAGGAAGCCTATCAAAGAAAATCTAATAAAATTACAAAATATACTAATAACGACTCTGACACGGTGGGGGGATTTTATTTGCCCGTCCGGCCAGCTATGCCCCTATTCACAGCCGATTGTAGTCAGAGACGTTATTAGAGCTAACAAAAACTTTAATAATATAGAGATCGAGAAAAGGGAGAGAGAGAAAAAACCAAAACCTATAGTTATGTAGGAGCAAAGGAAAAAATAAGATAATTTAATAAATTAAACTAAAACAGAGTTAGATAGAAAGAGAGAAAACTATCTAAAAGAAAACTTTAAAAATAAAAAATGTATACGTAAAACTTAAAACTAAATAACCGGAAAATCTCTGACCCGGTGGGGGAGGATTTTTTAGCCAGTCCGGCAAGCTATGCCCCTACTCACAGCTGGGAGTGGTCAGAGATTTCCCCGGAGATAATTATAGAGAGACGTTTTTAGAGAGAAGAGAGAGAGTTCTGTTGAGAGCAGGTGATTGAGATCATTGTAATTCTTACATAAAACCCGAAATCGATTATGCTGGGCATAATCAGTTGTGCATCTAGACAAGATAAAAGGAAAATAGTTTCTAGTTGGCCTAGAAGGAACGGAAAAGTTAAGGCGACCTAAAGGATCAGAAGATCAATAAGCAAAAGTCTGCTGGAGTACGTTGGTAAACGAAGGTTAGGGTCCCAATTTAAGCCACGTAGGGCAAAAAGCAAGAATTGCTTTTGAACTGATTCAATTCGATCGATATACTTTTTATATTGCGGACACCAGACGGACGAGCAGTATTCAAGTACAGGGCGAACTAGAGCAGTATACAGAAGCTTTGTGGTATATGGATCATTAAATTCCTTCGACCAACGTTTAATGAATCCAAGTACACCTTTCGCCCTATTAACAATAGAGGAGATATAAGGATTAAAACTAAATTTTGGGTCAAAAAGAACTCCAAGATCAACGACTGTAGATATTCGTTCCAAGGGTTCATTGCCAATCGTATAGGTGCGAAGGTTTGCAACGATGGAAAGTCATAAACATGCACTTGGAGCAATTAAGGTGTAATTGATTAATCAAGCACCAGGACTGCAAGGAGTTTAAATTATCTTGCAGTCTGATGGAATGCGTCGGGTCGTTGAAAGATAAAATAAGTTTTACATCATCGGCGTACATAAGTATCCGAGAGTAAGACAATATTGTGGGGAGATCATTAATAAAAAAAGAGTAAAAAACAAAGAGCCGAGGTGGCTACCTTGTGGTACACCAGAAGTGACAACGACAGGCTTTGAAGTATTAGAGCGAAGCAGAACTTTTTGAGTTCTATCTTTTAAATAGGACGAAATCCAAAGCAGAAAAGAGGAAGGAAATCCTAAACGATCAAGCTTAAAGAGGAGAATATCGTGGCTCACAGAATCAAATGCTTTACTGAAGTCGGTGTAGATGACATCAGTTTGATTTTTTAAAAGGAATCCATCGTTAACCATTGAGGTAAATTCAAGCAAATTGGTCGTAGTTAACCGACGCTTTGTAAATCCATGCTGGAAAGGTGATAAAATCGATTTACAATAGTGCTGTAAGGATGAGGTTAGAATCTGTTCAAATAATTTTGGAATAGCGGAAAGCTTGGCTATACCCCTATAATTGGATATATCAGATTTTCCTCCCTTTTTGTGAAGAGGAATGATATAAGATTCTGTCCAAAGATTCGGAACCACAGTAGATTCTAGAGATAGATTAAAAAGCTTAAGCAAAGGACTGCATAAGGAAAAATAACACTCTTTAAGCACGCAACTGGGAATGTTGTCAGGCCCAGGGGAGTATGAGGATTTAAGTGATTTCAAATATGAAAGCAAGGAGCTTTCTGAAATTGAGGATTTAATCTTCGTTTTTATGACCTTTCCAAAATTATAAAACATTTGTGGATGTATTTAAGAATTTCAAAGAAATCTATAACATCATTCACAGCTTATATATATGATATTTTGTATTGCTTTCTATCAAGGCTGCAAACGTCTAAAATTTTGAAGAAGTTTTTGATGTTGAAGACGGTTTTGGTTTGAACCTCGGTTCTCTTGAACATAAAAGAATACTTTCGATTTATTGATACTTATATACTTATCTGTACATGTTCTTTAATTCAATAATGTAATTTTAATTATCAAAGCACGAGTCTAAGAACCCTGCAGCCAATATTGGTACTGCGCTCATAATGGAAAAACATTTATCGAGGCACTTAGAGTGTAATAAAAATGTCTTGCTGAAGATTTTAGAACAATTGCTCGACATGAAAAGAAAGTGAATACAAATCACTGGGTAGTAACTGTAAATCCTGCAGCTTTAAAAAAGTTTTCGAGTTTTATATGAGGAGCTCTTTAAAAGAACTCTGAATGAAAAAATATTTAAGAGTTAGAAAAAGTTTGCACATTTTCTAGGTTGAGTTCTATAGCGTCACACAGTCTAGCACTTGAAAAGTGAGAAAAGTGAGTCTCCTTCTACTCAAGGCGGGGCAATGACAACACCTTCGTGTTGTACCGATTCCTACTCTTCTTCGTATCCGCAGCTTCTGCCGAAGTCATGGTGAGTGACGCCTAGGCGTGCTGCGTGTCTGCCAATAAGACAGTGACCCGTGAGGGTCCCCACCAGAAATCATATGTAGTCTCTTCTGTGACGTAAAAGTGTATTAGTACGTTTTTGGTCGAATGTTGGCCATGTAAGGAGGAAAGGTTTTTCCACCGTTTCGTAGCTAGACGAAGTGTTTCAGCTTTTGCGTGAAGCTTATATGTCTTCATAGGTATCCCTATCGTGCTCTTCTCTGAAAGGAGCTCGATGGTGGTACCTATTCTGGCCAGTTTGTCCGCAGACTCATTTCGTTCTATATTGCGATGTCCAGGCACCCATATAAGGTGTATACTGAAATGTCGTGCGATCTCATTCAGAGATAAGCGACAATCCGTAAGTGTTTTAGCATTGTTGGTATGTGAGTCAAGTGCCTAAAGTGCTGTTTGACTATCTGAGTATATAAATACATTTCCTTCTTTGGCCGCGAGTGTGCTAAGACAGGTGGCTACCAACTCTGCTTGGTACACACTACAGTGATCAGGAAGGCGGAACGATAAGTTCAAGTCTAGGTTGGGAGAGAAAACGCCCCCTCCTACTTTTTCGTCGAGCCTAGAACCATCAGTGTGGATGTTAATGGCGTTAGCTCTGCTATGGGGAAGGTTGTCCCAATCGTGTCGGCTTGGGATATGGACGTCGTATAATTTGTCGAACGTTGTTTGTGGTATACCCTCTTGGTCTTCGAGTATGGTAGAGTGTCCCGAATTACCCCTTTTCCAGGCATTGGATTCTGTTAGTCTTAGGGCTGTTGTGATAGCCATTTGTTTTGCTAGAAGGTGAAGAATAGTATTTAGCTCTTCCGTTGATGTCGTTCGCCGCTAATACATATTTCCGCGCTTATCTGTACTTTATGCAGATTGTTCCGGGCTGATTGTTTCATGAGTAATGGCCACCATACTAGTGCTCCGTAGAGTAGTATGGGATGTACTGTACTACGACTATGTAAAGCCAATGTACTATGTAGGGGGAAAAACCCCCTATGCGGCCCATGGCCTTTTGGCAAGAGAAAAGAGCAATGGTTGCCTTTTTAATGCGTTTATTTATGTTGTCGTCCCAGAGTAGTTTCCTATCCAAAACGACACCCAAGTATTTGGCATTGTCACCAAACGCAAGGCTTACTCCGTTGATTTTAGGACTCGGTCATTATTAAAACTAAATGTTTTCAAACTGATCTGCGAAGTTTGGTCGAAGTCGCTAACCTTTGGAGCGAGCTTCTTAAAGTTTATTAATACTTCGGCACAGACGAAGTTAGCTTTCCTTTCTCGTTCTATATGCAATAGATTTCATATAGAGTGAGTACGGTGTTTCGTGTGAGAACTCTACTGATGTCACACTGAATTTTCTTAAAAAATTGTTAACTAAATTTATACTGTGTGCAGCACAACAAACTGCAATTATAGATTTTTCCAGGGAACCTATTGAGGTAACTTGGTCATCGTCCAAATCAAGAAATGCTTTTGATTCACTTGAGCTACCTTCATTAACATTACATTCTTTATTGTTGCAATCCTTCTCTGCTCTGCAGTTGTCATTTAAAAGTTCTCCTGATGCCGTAACCATATTCTATCCATTATCCACTTTGATACTATAAATCTGACCTAGAGAAATGTCGTAGTTTTCCAACTTCTTGAATGATAGCATGACTGTTACAATCTGACGATTACAAGGAATTTCTATATTTCCCTGTATGTGTCGTTGGAAAAACTACTTAATTTTGTGAACCGAACCTAATTTTTCGAAAAAGTGGTCCGGTTCGGGTTCAGGTTCGAGGAGTCAAAAATATTAGGGGTTCGGTTCCGGATCGGTTTGCAGCCTTGGTTGCTACAATTGTTTTATGTGATTTGCCAGAAGCGGTAGTGAAGACAGAAGAAATTTCGAAAAAAAGCGCGAGTTATATCAATTTAATTGAGGTAAAAAAGCCAAAAGCGGCTTTTGAGCCATAACTTCAGATTTTGGAGGCCCCAGAATGAGGAAATGCTATACTCAAGACCTGCGCGATACATGCAGTATACTTTCGACCTGTAACACTGTGTTATTGCTACGCTCCAGTAGATTCATTTTGCCAAGGTACTGACCCGGCTACTGAGCTGACAAATCAATTTAGGCAATCTTGTATCCGGCCGTGAAAGACTTCATTTGATTGGCTACCAACCGAGAAGTCATACTACTTTGCACTTTTTGGAGTGCACTGGTACACACTGGTTTGGTCCACACCAGAGAACTGCAACGATCAACATTTGTTTTGGTCATACCCGATCATTGATTCAGATTTTTTGTGACGCAAAACTTTGCTTCAACAAAAGTCATATGATCGTTAGTGAGCGTGCTCGAAGCGGACAATCAGTTCGAATCACTCTCGCTTGTTGCGTACATGATCGGGTTTGATCGAACATTTTGTGTGAGCGAACAAAGAACGATCGCAGAATGCTGCTGGCATTCAGTTCGATCACAATCGTGATGGATCGTTCGCGGCCGATATCGGTAGAACTCGAGCTAGTTAAGACTGGTTATTTCGTCAGTTTGCTGTTGAAATTTGTCTGGCGTAACTATCATAATTATGGAGGGCGAATCGACGAAAAGTATTGCTGAGTCAACATAGCAAATGGCTAATTATACTTATCAGGCCAGCTTGAGGGAAGAAGCTTTATCTGGAACATCCTTACCGAAATAGTAAAACCGTACAGCACTGACATTAAAAGAAGCAAAGACAGAAGATACATGTGTGTCCTTAAAATTTTTAATTTTAAGCATTGCATTACTTTTGTTCCTTAATATTTTTAGTTTAAAGCATTACATTACTTTTGTTCCTTAACATAGTTTAAGCATTACACATAAAATAATAATATTAACATAGACGAAATAATTGAAATATTAGGTTTTTGTTAATTTTATGTATCGCAACTTGTTTCCTTTAAAAACACAAATAAGCACATACGATACTATACACATGTGTGTATTGTTTGCCATCGATTCATGGTTATTCGATCTGAGTAGCTTCACTCACGATCAATTGCAATCCCAACATGATCGCAAGTGTGAGTTTTCATGCATCGTTCGGATCGATCGCTCTTTTTCTGTAACGATCAGCTGCAATCGTCGTGAGCGAACCAAAAAATCAGTCTCGGTCGCCAGGCAGGGCGGCCAAGCTCAACTGCCTTCAGATCGTTGCAGTGTCGCGAGCGCACCCTGATCGAGCATTTATGCTTCGAAGTCCGCTGAGCGGAGTCTGCATTAAGAGATTTGAGCGAGGCTGACTGCGCGTGATCGATCGTACTCGTTGCAGCTCTCTGGTCCACACACACAAGAAATAAGTCGGAAATTCCTGGCAGGTAGTTTCCGCAGTTGTGTATTAAGAAAAAACTTCTAAGTTCCCAAAATTGTTTTCTTATATTCAAGCTTTTATGCACTTTGGTTAAGAAAAACTTACAATATGTTTTAGAAAATTTTTCTATATTGAATTTACATTGAATCGCCTTGTGGCGGATTTTATTTTAGTACTGAACTCATGGGTTAATTTCATGGGTAGTACTGAAAACAGTACTGAAATCTGGCATGAATTGGAGCAGATCCCACTTCTCAGCCAGGGCTTAATCCCGAAACGAATTTCGGCTCCGGTACCGGTTCCGGAACGTCCCGAAATAAATGTTTCGGTTAAAGGATCTATTTCGGCTTTCAATTAATTTCGGTTTTCGGTTTCGATACGGTACCCGGATTTTTATTTCGGTATACCGGTAAGTACCGGTATAGAGGCTACCTTTTTTTAATATTGGAAAAATTCAATTCTGAGATAAATCAAAATCATTTTATTCATGTGTAATAAAACGAATCAAAATTCAACACAAAATTAATGGTTTCACATTTAATCATACATCATACAATTTTGGGAACTTTGTAGAGGATTCTGACCACCAGTTAAGAATGTTTTCATGGTTTAGAAAACGTGCGAGAAAAGTCTTAATGGAATCCAGTAGCTGTTTACGACGAAGCTAGCTAGAGACAACGAATTTTTAATATTTCCAATTTGCAGTGTATCCAAATGGAATTAAAATCACCCAAAACAAGTCAAAAATCACAAAAACACGGCTTGAAGTTTAGTTGTGACCACCTCCGCTGGTTCTAATTTGCGTACAGTTTCGCAAACTGAGTCCCACACTTTCCGGTACAGGAGAAAGTCGTTATCTGCAGCCGCAAAACTGGAACAAATGTTAAAAATGTCTTTCGATGCAAATATTTTAGCATCCTGTAGGTTGAGCTACAACTCGTGACCAAATCTACGATGCGGCTCTGCAAAGATAAAAAACCGACACAGTACCGGTACCAACGTTTCGGTTGCGTTCCGGTGTTATCGGTTCCATTAGTATCGGTAAACGGTTTTCGGTTCTCAAATAAAAATTTGTATAGGTTCCGGTTCCGGTTCCAGTACTTGATTTGAAACGGTTTATTTCGGTTAACGGTTCCGGTACCGGTTCCGGTATTAAGCCCTGGTCTCAGCACTGACAAATTCAGTACTGAGGTGTAGAACTGCAGGGTAGTGACTTGACTCTTTAATATTCGTGTGACAACTCTTTGGGAACAGTCAGAATTTCTTCGTCCAGCAAAACATCACACCAGAGATATGAGTGCTTTCTATTCCAGCGAACAAATATGATGCCTAGGGATAAGAAGTTAAAGGAATACTCCTATCCTATAACAATGCAGTGCAATTTATTTAATAAAAAAATATAATATATCACAGTATTGAAAAAGTTGAGAACATTGGACTCAAGATAAGCACAAACAGTGTAAGAACGAGTTGGTTGCTTAAAGTGTGATCATTTTTGCTTGACTCCAAACTCAAGTGGAAAACAAAACTTGCTTGATTTAGGAAGAACAACCAGCGGTTGGCATACTAGCAGAACTACCATTCTGGGGTTCAAATAGACACATATTTTTGGGTGGGAAATGATATAAGCAAGCGCTGATAACATAGAATCGAACACCTCTTATAGAAAAGTATGTGTTTGATGAATAGTTTTCTTTAACATGACCATTTTTTCTTATATACACAAAGCTATGCGTGATTTCAACGAATCGACAGACGTGCAAGATTGCTACTAAGGACTAGAAGTTCCTACTATTAACAAGTCAAACTTAAGCTCTGTGAATGTTTTTGCATTGGGCTCAGGGGAACCTGGGAATTAGGGATCGGTTCTATAATTACAGAAAAGTTAAGCCGAACCATATCTTGTGGTTATTGCTAATGTTAAAACACCACTAGCAGTCGGACGAACTCGCTTATTTTACAACCTAACGTTATTTTTAAGCAAGAAGTGCTTTCCTTGAACTAATTGTTTTGTTTTGAGAAAGAAAGGTGTCCGGACTAAAATTTGGCGTATATAACTAACATTTTGCTTGACATCAATGCCTGCCATCTCAACTAATTGCATTTGTATGAAAGTTTATACCTTTTCATTACATTATTTCGAAATCCGGTCATAGTTTTAGTTCCGTTCGTTCTGCTTTCGACTGCACCAATTTGCAGTTGAAAGAAAACAGACCACGGGAAACTGTGGAAAACAGAGCACCTCGAAAGGCACCTGCAACGATTCTCTAAACATTACAAAATACAAACACAAATACCACCAGAATGCCAAGCAGCAGCAGCAGCAGCAGCAGCGCCAACTGAAAACAAAATACAAACAATTAGCAAAATAACAAAATATATTTCAGAGCGACAGACATTGGCAGCCGCCGTCGCCGCCGTCTGCCGCATTTTGTAGCTTTCGCTGTGAGAACGAGAACAACACACGGCCCAAAAGCAGCGACGTCGACGCATCGTCGATGTGGTTGAAAAGATTTTCCTATTCGAACAAAAACGAAAAAAAAAAAAATATATTCACATAAATTTTTCGGTTTCGGTTTTTGCTTTAGTTGAGAGAAAATCGTCGCTTAGTTAACGTCGCCCAAGAACTGGCACCTGACAAGAAAAAGAAAAAATACCAAAAAAACAATCCATCCCAATTAATTTACAGAAAAGTGTGTATAACTTCTAGCTAAGCAAATTCAGTTTGCCATTTAAAATAAAAAATTAAAGGAAAATTGCAATACAACAATAATTAATTTGTGCCTATCAAAACTCTCTCTCTCTCTTTATCTCTTTTCTAGCCCCCCCGATTCGAGTGTTTTGTGTTGAAAAATTGTTGTATATAAATTTTTGTGTGTGGTAAAATTGTGAAGGTTAAGGAGGAACTCCTTACGAAACCAAATTTCAAATTTTGAAACAAAATTTGGCCAAATATTACGAACAACATTTTCTGGATACCGAAAAAACTACGAGCAAATTTTTGAAGAAATAAATACAACAAATTTTTAGAAACTTTTCAAGGTGAGTTTATTTTTAGATATTCGAAATGGCTGCTGAGCGGATTTGTTTCCGAATTTTTTTTTTTTTTTTGCTGCTCGGCAGATACAATATCTGGCAGATACATATGTATGGCTAAGTATACGACAAAGTTGCGAAAGATTTGGGGGCGCCAGCATAACAGGTCCAATTCTTTAATATTTTATGAAGCTCTAGGTCGCCGACAATATGAAATGTATCTTTCACTTGGCAAACTGTACTCTATGCCAATTTGTTGTTGTTTGACTTGGCAATTGCGCTTTTCATTTCTGCTTGATCTATTTTCAGCCCGCATCAGCATCAGTCAGTCAGTCACAGTTCGAGTTCTCTTTCTCTGGGGTGTGTGTGTGTGTGTGTGCGTGTGTGTGTGTGTGCGTCTCTCATCTGAAATACGTAATTTTCCAAATTCAAATTCCAATTTTGCCAAACACGACCACCTATGATGTAATAAACGTCTTCATCTTCCCCAGCAATCATTTTCATAATTTTGGTCCCAATTCTACCAAGTTGAATGAACTTTGTCATTAATCATTTACCTTTCTTTATGTGTAGTTTGTCATCGATCAATTTTATGAAAATATTGTACCACCTCAGCGATAACCCAGAAGTGGTCTACTGAATCAGTGGCTTTTGTTTGGCTTTCTTATAGCCATTTTTATCAGTTCTCTATAAATTAATAACAAGACTGATAGGCCAAACTGACGTCAGAGTGCAAAATAGAGTCATAAATTTAACCACACCAAACAGACGATTCCCTGTTTGCATCTTTCTCACATGTCTACTCTCGGTGCGTGACAATATTTCATGGCTGGCAATAAAACCAGAAAAAAGACAGCAAGAAATTGTAGCATGCTCTAAAAATTGCATACCACTTTTGCGTATATTTTAATTAGTTTGCAAGTTGAATGCGAATAAATGCAGCGGAAGATATGAAGACAGAGCAACAAGCCGCTGTTTGCATACACTGCACAGCAGGCTTGAGTTGATATTTGTCATTTATCCACCATATCATTGACATTGTATTAAAATATTTCAAATTTATTTAACTTTAAGATGTGTTTCATTTCAAATAGACTCGTCTTTTCTTATTTGAATATGAAAACAGTTGAATACATGTATCAAAATTTCTAATATACAATTTGATCTCTAGCAAACTCTGAATATTCTAACATATACATAGATTTTCTAAGTCTATTGCCCTCCATATGAAGCATACTCAAGCAAATGCCTCGAAATGAGATTAAAGTTTAAGACTTTAAATTACATATAATATCTTCTTCTGTATTGTAAGTTTAAAATCAGTTATAATACTAGGATTTTTTGTGGATCAGACGATAAAACATAAAAAAGAAATTTGTAAATTATTTGGCGACCTTTCTAATTTTTAATTAGTGAGTTTCGCTGGCTCTAGGTCCGAAAACGTTGCGTTTGTTCACAACTGTAAGCAACTTATGCATTGTACACCAAAAAGAGCTGGATGCTAATGACATAGTCATCCTTGACAAAGTAAAATACAAAGAAATCTTATGTTACATAGTCCAAAGGGGACTGAAAGTGACGTCCGGTGGGTGCAAGGAGGTTGGGCTCAACCTAAACCCTGTAAAAACCATCGTTGTACCGTTCACTAGAAGATACATACTCAGTAGAATGAGGCCAATACGTCTTTCCGGCTGCCTCATAACACCGGAAAAGGAGGTCAAATATCTGGGCGTCGATTTGACAAGCACATAGAGAACACACTCAGTAAGTGTACTAGGGCTCTGTACACATGCAGGAGCATAGCACCTCACATACTCCGGTGGCTATATCTCATGGTGGTGAGACCGATGGAGCTGTCGTGTGGGAAGATAGAGCAAATCTCCTCACTGTAAGGATGCAGTTGCAAAAGTTGCAGAGGCTGGCATGTGTATGCATGACCGGAGCCATGCGTACCTGTCCGACAGCGGCCCTAGAAGTACTGATGGAGCTAACACCACTCCACCATACCATCTGCTTGAAGATAAAAGCCACATTACTCAAACTGACAGCAGAAGGAGTAGGCAGGAACTACATAATAAGCCTGAGGGACTCTAAGAGGTTGGAGAAGGAAATCCCTTAAATCCTTCAACTCAGAGA
>JBAMBO010003583.1:0-13652 GCA_037044535.1 Lordiphosa magnipectinata
TAAAATAATAAATTTTTCCTTTGAAAAAGCAAGTTGTTTTAGACGCACGAAGACCAATAGGACATGGTTAAATAAGGAAGTACTTCCTTCTATGCGCTTACAACATCAGACCTGATTACCCTCTGCAAGGCGTAAAAATGCAATATAAAAGAAATTGTCTTCAAGCACCTAGGATACCCATTCTTTGATGACCTGGGTAGAGGAGAGGACCTGGCTCGCCGTCAACACCCACTAACTCCAGCCTATCCCCCATGCATACTCCTATTAAACAAGCTATTAGGCAACACAATGGGTCTTCTATTTAACCTAACCTATTCATCCTGACACCCTATTAAAACACATTACATTTTTTACTTTTAATTTATTTGAATTAAATCAGATGTCAACAACAAACAGTGTGACCTTTCTTGTTGAAAATGCCAAAAAAATCGGCTGGAAATACTAGATTCTCAATGAACTTCAGGATTTTTTTGGTAAGTTATATAAGTATGCGCCGAATTTGCCGTGTTCTTCAAATTCGCCCGACAATATTGCTGCTAGAAATTGTCGGTAAAAATGCAGGTGTCATCCCAGCCTAAACTTTTAACCTATCCTTATGTACTTCTTGGACCTTATTTTTACTATATTTAATTAATATGCTATCACTTTCTTCTATCCCTTTTACTGTATAAGGGCCTAAATATACTGGTTCCAATTTATGGCCAGTTTCGTTTCTTAATAAAACCTTATCACCTACTTTCAATTCAAAG
Source organism: Lordiphosa magnipectinata (assembly GCA_037044535.1). Lineage (NCBI taxonomy): Eukaryota > Metazoa > Arthropoda > Insecta > Diptera > Drosophilidae > Lordiphosa > Lordiphosa magnipectinata. Next base: position 750 of record JBAMBO010003583.1, read on the forward strand.
TTTGTTATTTTCTTGTTATTAGCCTTATGCTGTTCTAGCATTATTCTGGCTCTTTTATATGCTATTTCTAATGTATACTTAGCTTCCTTAGCATAGTCTTCTACATTGTATATTCTATTTTTACTATTAAAATCTTTTGGTAAGTTGTTCGATTTACCGAAAATAAGCTCGTAAGGACAATAATCAAGCGTTACAGTTGGTGTAGTATTAAAACAATAAACGAAGTATTGTAACTATGTGTCCCAGTCAGTTTTGTCAAATGATATGTACGAACGTATGTACTCATTGAAGGTTCTATGACTTCGTTCAATAGTACCTAATGTCTGGTGATGATGTGCAGTTGATGTTATATTTTCTGTTTTTAGATATTTGCATAAATCATCAATGATAGAGTTTTTGTACTCAGTACCCATGTCCGTAATGAACGTCTTCATAGAACCGTACTTGAGGATAAAAGATTCAAAAACAGCTTTTGCTACTGTTTTAGCACTTTTATTTGGTACTGGTTTAGCTACGAGATACTTTGTTAAATCACATATGAGTGTAACTACGTATTCGTTGCCATTTTCAGATCTTGGTAATGGACCTATTGTGTCGACTACAGCTCGGTCAAATCCACGGTCTGGGGTTTCTGTTATTGTTAATGGGGTCTTGGTGTGAATTGTCGTTTTCGACTTTTGGCATTTTGGACATTTACGTACGTACTTTTTGATATGACGTGTAATATTTTTCCAGTAGTAATGTCTTTTTATTTTTGATAGTGTACTTGTTATGCCATTATGACCTCCTTGTATTGGATCGTCATGGAACGTAAACAGTATCGCTTCTTGATCTTTCTCATTATTTACTAGGCTTGAGTAGCGCTACTCTTAGAGTCTTTAATATTTTATTGCCCATTTGTTTAAAAGTATCTATTGAAATTAATTCAAAGATCTTTTCGCACGGTGCTACTGATATTTGGCTGATGTTAAATATACCGGCTTGTGTTTCAAGCCTTTGGAAAAACTGACCTAAGTCGAGAATTCCATTAGTGTACAAATCGCTAATATCAATTCTTGCTATAACTTTTCTTCCATGTTTTAACAAACATTTAAGTTGGGTTATTCGCAACGTCACTATTTTCCGTAAGCCGTCATTTGTGATAACGTCATATATGTACGTTGGGCTGAGAAGCGTCTGCAAGAGATTGCCTAGGCATATCTAATTGTTCATATCCTGCGCAGGATTTTTTCTGTTCGATAACCTTATTAATCTAGTGTTAATGCTTCATTGGTAGTTTTCATTTAATTATTATAAACTCATATATACGCAACGCACAGTAGCCTTACATAACTTAATTCAGTAAAATTTATTGGGTTTCCTTCAAAAAAACCCATACCCGATAACCGATAACCCATAACCGATAATCAATAACCGATAACTCATAACCGATAACCGATAACCTTATTAATCTAGTGTTAATGATTCATTGGTAGTTTTCATTTAATTATTATAAACTCATATATACGCAACGCACAGTAGCCTTACATAACTTAATTCAGTAAAATTTATTGGGTTTCCTTCAAATTGTATAAGCTCAGATATAATCTTCGCAGATTTACATTGCAAACATAGTTTTAGTTTGATATATGTATTTTAGCTCAAATTCAAATTAACATTCTTGTGTTAATAAACCTAGAAAATAATCGGCGTATCGGTGCGTCGGCTATCAGGTATCGGTTATCGGGTATCGGGTATAGGTTGTCGGTTATCGGTTGTCGGCTATCGGGTATCGGGTATCGGGTATCGGGTATCGGGTATCGGGTATCGGTTGTCGTATCGGGTATCGGTTATCGGTATCGGGTATCGGTTATCGGTATGTATCGGTTATCGGTTATCGGGTATCGGGTATCGGTTATCGGTTATCGGGTATCGGTTATGGTTATCGGTTATCGGTTATCGGTTATCGGTTATCGGTTATCGGTTATCGGGTTATCGGTTATCGGTTGTCGGTTATCGGTTATCGGTTATCGGTTTTTGGTTATCGGTTTTTTGGTTATCGGTTATCGTCATCTGTTTGGTTATCGGGTATCGGTTATCGGGTATCGGTTATGGTTTATCGGTTTTTTGTTATCGGTTATCGGTTATCGGTTATCCGTTATCTGTTTTGGTTATCTGATATCGGTTGTCGGTTATCGGTTATGGTTATCTGTTACCGGTTTTTAGTTATCGGTTTATTTGGTTATCGGTTATTCGTCATCTGTTTTGGTTATGGGTTATCGTTTTCGTTTTCGCTTTCGTTATCGTTATCGTTATCGTTACAATCGTCCGTTATCGATTACGTAGGATAAATACGAAAAAATGATAAATATTTTTTTCTAATGTAGGAAAATCCGCCACCATGTGTGAAAGTTCCCGGAAGAAATCTATACGTCATAACATCACGTTTTCGATTTCGATTACGCTTGCAAGTCGATTAGTAGTGTGATCTTTCCGATGTCGGATAAATACCGTACCGATACGTGAATATCTCGCAAAATTCTGCATGAAAATACATATTGATCGATATACATATTTAGCGATAAATACGAAACGATAACGTAACGATAACGATAACGATAACGATAACGATAACGATAACGATAACGATAACGATAACGATAACGATAACGATAACGATAACGATAACGATAACGATAACGATAACGATAACGATAACGATAACGATAACGATAACGATAACGATAACGATAACGATAACGATAACGATAACGATAACGATAACGATAACGATAACGATAACGATAACGATAACGATAACGATAACGATAACGATAACGATAACGATAACGATAACGATAACGATAACGATAACGATAACGATAACGATAACGATAACGATAACGATAACGATAACGATAACGATAACGATAACGATAACGATAACGATAACGATAACGATAACGATAACGATAACGATAACGATAACGATAACGATAACGATAACGATAACGATAACGATAACGATAACGATAACGATAACGATAACGATAACGATAACGATAACGATAACGATAACGATAACGATAACGATAACGATAACGATAACGATAACGATAACGATAACGATAACGATAACGATAACGATAACGATAACGATAACGATAACGATAACGATAACGATAACGATAACGATAACGATAACGATAACCGATAACGCATAACGATAACCGATAACGCATAACACGATAACGCATAACCGATAACGCCATAACCCATAACCCATAACCCATAACCCATAACCCATAACCCATAACCCATAACCCATAACCCATAACCCATAACCCATAACCCATAACCCATAACCCATAACCCATAACCCATAACCCATAACCCATAACCCATAACCCATAACCCATAACCCATAACCCATAACCCATAACCCATAACCCATAACCCATAACCCATAACCCATAACCCATAACCCATAACCCATAACCCATAACCCATAACCCATAACCCATAACCCATAACCCATAACCCATAACCCATAACCCATAACCCATAACCCATAACCCATAACCCATAACCCATAACCCATAACCCATAACCCATAACCCATAACCCATAACCCATAACCCATAACCCATAACCCATAACCCATAACCCATAACCCATAACCCATAACCCATAACCCATAACCCATAACCCATAACCCATAACCCATAACCCATAACCCATAACCCATAACCCATAACCCATAACCCATAACCCATAACCCATAACCCATAACCCATAACCCATAACCCATAACCCATAACCCATAACCCATAACCCATAACCCATAACCCATAACCCATAACCCATAACCCATAACCCATAACCCATAACCCATAACCCATAACCCATAACCCATAACCCATAACCCATAACCCATAACCCATAACCCATAACCCATAACCCATAACCCATAACCCATAACCCATAACCCATAACCCATAACCCATAACCCATAACCCATAACCCATAACCCATAACCCATAACCCATAACCCATAACCCATAACCCATAACCCATAACCCATAACCCATAACCCATAACCCATAACCCATAACCCATAACCCATAACCCATAACCCATAACCCATAACCTCATAACCATAATCCATAACCTATTAATCCATTCATAACCCATACCCGTAACCCATTTAACCATAATCATAACTCATAACTCATAACCCATACGCACATAACCTTACATAACTCTAATTCATAATAATTCATTGGGTTTCCATTAAATACCATAAACTCATATATAACCGCTAACGCACAGTAGCCTATACATAACTTAATCTCAGTAAATATTCATTGGGCTTATAACTAGTATATAATTCGTATAAGCTCAGATATAACTTCCAGATTTACATTGCAAACATAGTTTAGTCTGATATATGTATTTTAGCTCAAATTCAAATTAACGTTCTTGTGTTAATAAACCTAGAAAATAACCTACGCTGCGTCGCCATCAGGATGGTCTAAGGACTATCAGTTAAATGTTATCGGTTTCCGGTAATGTGGCATCGGTTATCGGTTATCGGATATCGGTTATCGGTTATCAGTTATCGGGTATCTGATATCGGTTATCGGTTATCGGTTATCGGTTGTCGGTTATCGGGTATCGGTTATCGGGTATCGGTTATCGGTTATCGGTTATCGGTTATCGGGTATCGGGTATCGGTTATCGGTTATCGGTTATCGGGTATCGGGTATCGGGTATCGGGTATCGGGTATCGGGTATCGGTTATCGGTTATCGGGTTTTGGTTATCGGTTATCGGTTATCGGTTATCCGGTATCTGTGGTTATCGGTTATCGGTTTCGGTTATCGGGGGTATCGGTTTATGGTTATCGGTTTTTTGGTTATCGGTTTTCGTATCTGGTATCGGTTATCGGTTATCGTTTTGGTTATCGTTTGTTATCGGTTATCGTTATCGGTTATCGGTTATCGGTTATCGGTTTGGTTATCGGTTATCGGTTATCGTTATCGTTATCGTTATCGTTATCGTTATCGTTATCGTTATCGTTATCGTTATCGTTATCGTTATTGTTATCATTATCGTCCGTTATCTACCGTAGGGATAGAATACGAAAAAATTATAAATATTTTTTTCCAATGTAGGAAAATCCGCCCCCATGTGTGAAAGTTCCCGGAAAAATCTATAGTCAAACACTCATTTTTCATTTGATTAGCTTGCAAGTCGATTTGTAGTGTGATTTTCCGATGTCGGAAAATCTGTCCCGGCGTGAATATTCTCGCAAAATTCTGCATGAAAATACATATTGCATGGATATACATATTTAGTTTGTAAATACAGAATACGAAATAAAGTGAAATGGGGCGTTAACGATAACGATAACGATAACGATAACGATAACGATAACGATAACGATAACGATAACGATAACGATAACGATAACGATAACGATAACGATAACGATAACGATAACGATAACGATAACGATAACGATAACGATAACGATAACGATAACGATAACGATAACGATAACGATAACGATAACGATAACGATAACGATAACGATAACGATAACGATAACGATAACGATAACGATAACGATAACGATAACGATAACGATAACGATAACGATAACGATAACGATAACCGATAACCGATAACCGATAACCGATAACCGATAACCGATAACCGATAACCGATAACCGATAACCGATAACCGATAACCGATAACGCATAACGCATAACGATAACGATAACGCATAACGATAACGATAACGCATAACGATAACGATAACGCATAACCGATAACCGATAACGCATAACCGATAACCGATAACCGATAACCGATAACCGATAACCGATAACGATAACCGATAACGATAACCGATAACGATAACGATAACGATAACGATAACGATAACGATAACGATAACGATAACGATAACGATAACGATAACGATAACGATAACGATAACGATAACGATAACGATAACGATAACGATAACGATAACGATAACGATAACGATAACGATAACGATAACGATAACGATAACGATAACGATAACGATAACGATAACGATAACGATAACGATAACGATAACGATAACGATAACGATAACGATAACGATAACGATAACGATAACGATAACGATAACGATAACGATAACGATAACGATAACGATAACGATAACGATAACGATAACGATAACGATAACGATAACGATAACGATAACGATAACGATAACGATAACGATAACATGATAACCGATAACCAAACGATAACCGATAACACGATAACCGATAACGTCATAACGATAACCCGATAACTACGATAACACATAACCCGATAACACATGAACCCATAACCCGATAACCCGATAACCCATAACCCATAACCCATAACCCATAACCCATAACCCATAACCGATAACCATACATAACCCATAACCCATAACCTCATAACCGATAACCCATAACCCATAACCCATAACCCATAACCCATAACCCATAACCCATAACCCATAACCGATAACTCCATAACCCATAACCCATAACCTCATAACCCATAACCTCATAACCCATAACCTCATAACCTCATAACCTCATAACCCATAACCCATAACCCATAACCCTATAACCCATAACCCATAACCCTATAACCCAGTAAAACTTATTGGGTTTCCATTCAAAAAAACCCATACCCCATAACCCATAACCCATAACCGATAATCAATAACCGATAACTCATAACCGATAACCGATAACCTTATTAATCTAGTGTTAATGCTTCATTGGTAGTTTTCATTTAATTATTATAAACTCATATATACGCAACGCACAGTAGCCTTACATAACTTAATTCAGTAAAATTTATTGGGTTTCCTTCAAATTGTATAAGCTCAGATATAATCTTCACAGATTTACATTGCAAACATAGTTTTAGTTTGATATACGTATTTTAGCTCAAATTCAAATTAACATTCTTGTGTTAATAAACCTAGAAAATAACCTACGCTGCGTCGCCATCAGTGATGGTCTTAATGACTTACTCAGTTAAATGTTATTCGGTTTCCGGTAATGTGCATCGGCATCAGGTTACTTCGGTTATGGCACAGTTATCAGTTTGATATCGGTTATCGGTACCGGTTATCGGGTCGGTATATCGGGTATCGGTTATCGGGTATCGGTATTGGGTATCGGGTATCGGGTATCGGGTATCGGGTATCGGGTATCGGGTATCGGGTATCGGGTATCGGGTATCGGGTATCGGGTATCGGGTATCGGGTATCGGGTATCGGGTATCGGGTATCGGGTATCGGGTATCGGGTATCGGGTATCGGGTATCGGGTATCGGGTATCGGGTATCGGGTATCGGGTATCGGGTATCGGGTATCGGTCGGGTATCGGTTTATGGTTTATGGGTTTTGTTATCGGTTTATTGGTTATCGGTTATCCGTTATCTGTTTTGGTTATCTGATATCGGTTGTCGGTTATCGGTTATGGGTTATCGGTTGGTTATCGGTTTTTAGTTATCGGTTTTTTGGTTATCGGTTATTCGTCATCTGTGTTGGTTATGGGTTATCGTTTTCGTTTTCGCTTTCGTTATCGTTATCGTTATTGTTATCATTATCGTCCGTTATCTACCGTAGGGATAGAATACGAAAAAATTATAAATATTTTTTTCCAATGTAGGAAAATCCGCCCCCATGTGTGAAAGTTCCCGGAAAAATCTATAGTCAAACACTCATTTTTCATTTGATTAGCTTGCAAGTCGATTTGTAGTGTGATTTTCCGATGTCGGAAAATCTGTCCCGGCGTGAATATTCTCGCAAAATTCTGCATGAAAATACATATTGCATGGATATACATATTTAGTTTGTAAATACAGAATACGAAATAAAGTGAAATGGGGCGTTAACGATAACGATAACGATAACGATAACGATAACGATAACGATAACGATAACGATAACGATAACGATAACGATAACGATAACGATAACGATAACGATAACGATAACGATAACGATAACGATAACGATAACGATAACGATAACGATAACGATAACGATAACGATAACGATAACGATAACGATAACGATAACGATAACGATAACGATAACGATAACGATAACGATAACGATAACGATAACGATAACGATAACGATAACGATAACGATAACGATAACGATAACGATAACGATAACGATAACGATAACGATAACGATAACGATAACGATAACGATAACGATAACGATAACGATAACGATAACGATAACGATAACGATAACGATAACGATAACGATAACGATAACGATAACGATAACGATAACGATAACGATAACGATAACGATAACGATAACGATAACGATAACGATAACGATAACGATAACGATAACGATAACGATAACGATAACGATAACGATAACGATAACGATAACGATAACGATAACGATAACGATAACGATAACGATAACGATAACGATAACGATAACGATAACGATAACGATAACGATAACGATAACGATAACGATAACGATAACGATAACGATAACGATAACGATAACGATAACGATAACGATAACGATAACGATAACGATAACGATAACGATAACGATAACGATAACGATAACGATAACGAAAACGATAACACATAACCATAACTCAAAACGATAACCCATAACCATAACCCATAACCCATAACCCATAACCCATAACCCATAACCCATAACCCATAACCCATAACCCATAACCCATAACCCATAACCCATAACCCATAACCCATAACCCATAACCCATAACCCATAACCCATAACCCATAACCCATAACCCATGCCCATAACCCATAACCCATAACCCATAACCCATAACCCATAACCCATAACCCATAACCCATAACCCATAACCCATAACCCATAACCCATAACCCATAACCCATAACCCATAACCCATAACCCATAACCCATAACCCATAACCCATAACCCATAACCCATAACCCATAACCCATAACCCATAACCCATAACCCATAACCCATAACCCATAACCCATAACCCATAACCCATAACCCATAACCCATAACCCATAACCCATAACCCATAACCCATAACCCATAACCCATAACCCATAACCCATAACCCATAACCCATAACCCATAACCCATAACCCATAACCCATAACCCATAACCCATAACCCATAACCCATAACCCATAACCCATAACCCATAACCCATAACCCATAACCCATAACCCATAACCCATAACCCATAACCCATAACCCATAACCCATAACCGATAACCCATAACCGATAATCATAACCGATAACTCGATAACCGATAACCTTATTAATCTAGTGTTAATGCTTCATTGGTAGTTTTCATTTAATTATTATAAACTCATATATACGCAACGCACAGTAGCCTTACATAACTTAATTCAGTAAAATTTATTGGGTTTCCTTCAAATTGTATAAGCTCAGATATAACCTTCGCAGATTTACATTGCAAACATAGTGTTAGTTTGATATATGTATTTTAGCTCAAATTCAAATTAACATTCTTGTGTTAATAAACCTAGAAAATAACCTACGCTGCGTCGCCATCAGGATGGTCTAACGACTATCAGTTAAATGTTATCGGTTTCCGGTAATGTGGCATCGGTTATCGGTTATCAATTATCGGTTATCGGGTATCAGTATCGTATCGTTATCGGTTACCGGTTACGGTTATCGGTTATCGGTTATCGGTATCGGTATCGGGTATCGGGTATCGGGTATCGGGTATCGGGTATCGGGTATCGGGTATCGGGTATCGGGTATCGGGTATCGGGTATCGGGTATCGGGTATCGGGTATCGGGTATCGGGTATCGGGTATCGGGTATCGGGTATCGGGTATCGGGTAGCGGGTATCGGGTATCGGGTATCGGGTATCGGGTATCGGGTATCGGGTATCGGGTATCGGGTATCGGGTATCGGGTATCGGGTATCGGGTATCGGGTATCGGGTATCGGGTATCGGGTATCGGGTATCGGGTATCGGGTATCGGGTATCGGGTATCGGGTATCGGGTATCGGGTATCGGGTATCGGGTATCGGGTATCGGGTATCGGGTATCGGTATCGGTCGGTATCGGTATCGGTTATGGTTTATCGGTTTTTTTGTTATCGGTTATTGGTATCGGTTATCGTCATCGTTTGTTAGGGTTATCGTTTTCGGTTTCCTCTTGTTTGTTATCGGTTATGTTATCGATCGTTATCGTTATGTTATGTTACGGTTATGTTATCGGTTATCCGTTATCGTTATCGTATCGTTTCGTTACGTTATCGTTTGTTATCGTTATCGTTATCGTTATCGTTATCGTTATCGTTATTGTTATCATTATCGTCCGTTATCTACCGTAGGGATAGAATACGAAAAAATTATAAATATTTTTTTCCAATGTAGGAAAATCCGCCCCCATGTGTGAAAGTTCCCGGAAAAATCTATAGTCAAACACTCATTTTTCATTTGATTAGCTTGCAAGTCGACTTGTAGTGTGATTTTCCGATGTCGGAAAATCTGTCCCGGCGTGAATATTCTCGCAAAATTCTGCATGAAAATACATATTGCATGGATATACATATTTAGTTTGTAAATACAGAATACGAAATAAAGTGAAATGGGGCGTTAACGATAACGATAACGATAACGATAACGATAACGATAACGATAACGATAACGATAACGATAACGATAACGATAACGATAACGATAACGATAACGATAACGATAACGATAACGATAACGATAACGATAACGATAACGATAACGATAACGATAACCCATAACCCATAACATAACCATAACCCATAACCCATAACCCATAACCCATAACCCATAACCCATAACCCATAACCCATAACCCATAACCCATAACCCATAACCCATAACCCATAACCCATAACCCATAACCCATAACCCATAACCCATAACCCATAACCCATAACCCATAACCCATAACCCATAACCCATAACCCATAACCCATAACCCATAACCCATAACCCATAACCCATAACCCATAACCCATAACCCATAACCCATAACCCATAACCCATAACCCATAACCCATAACCCATAACCCATAACCCATAACCCATAACCCATAACCCATAACCCATAACCCATAACCCATAACCCATAACCCATAACCCATAACCCATAACCCATAACCCATAACCCATAACGCATAACCCATAACCCGATAACCGATAACCCATAACCGATAATCAATAACCGATAACCGGATAACCTTATTAATCTAGTGTTAATGCTTCATTGGTAGTTTTCATTTAATTATTATAAACTCATATATACGCAACGCACAGTAGCCTTACATAACTTAATTCAGTAAAATTTATTGGGTTTCCTTCAAATTGTATAAGCTCAGATATAATCTTCGCAGATTTACATTGCAAACATAGTTTTAGTTTGATATATGTATTTTAGGTCAAATTCAAATTAACATTCTTGTGTTAATAAACCTAGAAAATAACCTACGCTGCGTCGCCATCAGGATGGTCTAACGACTATCAGTTAAATGTTATCGGTTTCCGGTAATGTGGCATCGGTTATCGGTTATCAATTATCGGGTATCGGATATCGGTTATCGGTTATCGGTTATCGGTTATCGGTTATCGGATATCGGTTATCGGTTATCGGTTGTCGGTTATCGGTTATCGGTTATCGGGTATCGGGTATCGGGTATCGGGTATCGGGTATCGGGTATCGGGTATCGGGTATCGGGTATCGGGTATCGGGTATCGGGTATCGGGTATCGGGTATCGGGTATCGGGTATCGGGTATCGGGTATCGGGTATCGGGTATCGGGTATCGGGTATCGGGTATCGGGTATCGGGTATCGGGTATCGGGTATCGGGTATCGGGTATCGGGTATGGGGTATCGGGTATCGGGGTATCGGGTATCGGGTATCGGGTATCGGGTATCGGGTATCGGGTATCGGGTATCGGGTATCGGGTATCGGGTATCGGGTATCGGGTATGGGGTATCGGGTATCGGGTATGGGGTATCGGGTATCGGGTATCGGGTATCGGGTATCGGGTATGGGGTATCGGGTATCGGGTATCGGGTATCGGGTATCGGGTATCGGGTATCGGGTATCGGGTATCGGGTATGGGGTATCGGGTATGCGGGTATCGGGTATCGGGTATCGGGGTATCGGGTATGGGGTATCGGGTATCGGGTATGCGGGTATCGGGTATGGGGTATCGGGTATGGGGTATGGGGTATCGGGTATCGGGTATCGGGTATGGGGTATCGGGTATCGGGTATCGGGTATGCGGGTATGGGGTATGGGGTATGGGGTATGGGGTATGGGGTATGGGGTATGGGGTATGGGGTATCGGGTATCGGGTATGGGGTATGGGGTATGGGGTATGGGGTATGGGGTATGGGGTATGCGGGTATGCGGGTATGGGGTATGGGGTATGGGGTATGGGGTATGCGGGTATGGGGTATGGGGTATGGGGTATGGGGTATGGGGTATGGGGTATGGGGTATGGGGTATGGGGTATGGGGTATGGGGTATGGGGTATGGGGTATGGGGTATGGGGTATCGGGGTATGGGGTATGGGGTATGGGGTATCGGGTATGCGGGTATGGGGTATGGGGTATGGGGTATGGGGTATGGGGTATCGGGTATCGGGGTATGGGGTATGGGGTATCGGGTATGGGGTATCGGGGTATGGGGTATCGGGTATCGGGTATGGGGTATGGGGTATCGGGGTATCGGGTATCGGGTATCGGGTATCGGGTATGGGGTATCGGGTATCGGGTATGCGGGTATCGGGTATGCGGGTATCGGGGTATGGGGTATGGGGTATGGGGTATGGGGTAT
>JBAMBO010003586.1:5000-7500 GCA_037044535.1 Lordiphosa magnipectinata
TTCCGGCAGCAGTTCCATCAACTGCTCCTGCATCGGCTTCTGATGTCGGTGGGGGTGCAGTTCCTACCGAGCCTCCTGCTGCTCAGGCTGCTTCATCTAAAGCTCCTGCATCAGCTCCATTAGCTGCTCCTGCACCAGCTTCTACACTTTGGTCTGCCGTAGCTGCTAACGTTGCTGCTCCCGCTCCTGCTAGACATGATGTCTCTTCTACGTCTGCCAATGCTCGACTCTCTTTCCGTCCTATTGAAGCAGTTGCCCCACGAAAACATGTCTTTGTTTCCCGCCTTCGCCCTGATATCACTGAGAATGACTTAGAGAATTATTTGATCACTTCTACAGGATGCTCGGACATATCGGTTCATAAATATATCTTTTCAAAGCCTCGATCAATATCCTCTTTTAAACTGTACGTTCCATCTTCTCTTCTAACCCAAATTCTTCATCCTGATCTTTGGCCTAAATTCACTCTTGTTCGTGAATTTGAGCCTAAGCCGACTGCTACTTTTCCTATGTCCTCAAAAAACTTAAGTCGTCCCTTGTCATCAAATACCAGAACGTAAGGGGAATCAGAAGTAAACTCCAATCCCTTTACCTTAATAGTTTTGCTTTCGAGGCTGACATTTTAATGATGACTGAAACTTGGCTTCAATCTCACATACTAAATAGTGAAATTCTGTGCGACTCTTATTGCATTTTTAGGGTTGACCGTAGCAATCGGAATGGAGGGGGTGTATTGATTGCTGTTAAGCAAAATCTTAATGCATCCATTTTTCATATTCCTAACACTGACGACATTGAATTTGTGTGTGTCTCAGTGCACATCGGAGACTCTTGCATATTCTTGAGCTGTTCCTATGTTCCTCCGTCTTCTGATGAATCCACTTATCTTAAGCATGCTTTAGCAATAGAGTACATTTCGAAAACCTGTCGCGACTGTGATTTTCAAGTCGTTGTGGGTGACTTTAATCTTCCCTTTGTTTCTTGGGTCTCTTCCCCCGATTCTGAATTTTTTCTTCCTTCTTGCCAGCATAGCTTTTTGGACAGTATGTTTGGTCTATCTCTGCTTCAAGCTAATTTCATTAAAAACTCGCTTGGTCGTATACTGGATTTATGGTTTACTGATAGTCCATGTGCTACTATATCTCGTACATTTCCAATTTCTTTGCCTGAAGATAATTATCATCCTACCATAGAACTCCAATTGGATCTTCCAGGCACAACCGAAGTAAAGCCAACTAAAGCGCTTCTTAGGCGTTGCTTTAGGAAGACAGATTACAATATTCTGAACAATTTGTTGCTTAATACTGACTGGTCATTTCTTAATCAAGTGCATTGTGTTGAAACTGCCACCAATCTGTTTTATTCTAAGCTGTACGAGCTATTCGATATCTCTATTCCTCAGGAGAGTGTAAGTAGCGCTCACAAAAATGTTCCATGGAGTTGTGCAAGCCTGAGACACTTGAAAAATGTGAAGTCTCGCCTTTTCAAAATATACAAAAGATCTGGAAAAGCAACGGACTTCTCCAAATACTCGACTGCTAGGGCAAAATTTCAAGCCCAAAATCGAATTTGCTATAAAAACTACCTGTCTCGAGTACAGAGTAACTTTTGTAACGATCCAAAGAGCTTCTACCATTTCGTAAATACCAAACGTCGTTCCAATGCCTTACCTTCTTCTCTTTTCTTCTTGCCTCGTCCGACATTGACATTGCAAATCTCTTCGCAAAATTCTTTCAATCAACTTACTCGTCGTCCGATGCCAGCAAAGGCTATTCTTATCCTATTTCCTCAATTGAAATTGATAATGCCGATTTCTCATCTTCTACATAGAGTTAAATGCAGTGTTTGGAAGTACCTAGGTACATACCTAGATACAAATTTTGTGTATCTTTTACCTTACCTAGATCTTAATTTTCATTTTGATAATTATCTTCAGGCAAAGAAATTGGAAATGTACGAGATATAGTAGCACATGGACTATCAGTAAACAATAAATCCAGTATACGACCAAGCGAGTTTTTAATGAAATTAGCTTGAAGCAGAGATAGACCAAACATACTGTCCAAAAAGCTATGCTGGCAAGAAGGAAGAAAAAATTCAGAATCGGGGGAAGAGACCCAAGAAACAAAGGGAAGATTAAAGTCACCCACAACGACTTGAAAATCACAGTCGCGACAGGTTTTCGAAATGTACTCTATTGCTAAAGCATGCTTAAGATAAGTGGATTCATCAGAAGACGGAGGAACATAGGAACAGCTCAAGAATATGCAAGAGTCTCCGATGTGCACTGAGACACACACAAATTCAATGTCGTCAGTGTTAGGAATATGAAAAATGGATGCATTAAGATTTTGCTTAACAGCAATCAATACACCCCCTCCATTCCGATTGCTACGGTCAACCCTAAAAATGCAATAAGAGTCGCACAGAATTTCACTATTTAGTATGTGAGATTGAAGCCAAGTTTCAGTCATCATTAAAATGTCAGCCTCGAAAGCAA
>JBAMBO010003587.1:0-19233 GCA_037044535.1 Lordiphosa magnipectinata
ATCGAAAACGAAATCAAAAATGAAATCGAAAACGATAACGAATACGGAATCGACATCGAAAACGAAATCAAAAATGAAATCGAAAACGAAATCGAAAACGATAACGAATAGGAAATCGACATCGAAAACGCAATCAAAAATGAAATCGAAAACGATAACGAATAGGAAATCGACATCGAAAACGAAATCGAAATTGAAATTGAAACGATTTAACTATAACGATAACGATAACGATAACGATAACGATAACGATAACGATAACGATAACGATAACGATAACGATAACGATAACGATAACGATAACGATAACGATAACGATAACGATAACGATAACGATAACGATAACGATAACGATAACGATAACGATAACGATAACGATAACGATAACGATAACGATAACGATAACGATAACGATAACGATAACGATAACGATAACGATAACGATAACGATAACGATAACGATAACGATAACGATAACGATAACGATAACGATAACGATAACGATAACGATAACGATAACGATAACGATAACGATAACGATAACGATAACGATAACGATAACGATAACGATAACGATAACGATAACGATAACGATAACGATAACGATAACGATAACGATAACGATAACGATAACGATAACGATAACGATAACGATAACGATAACGATAACGATAACGATAACGATAACGATAACGATAACGATAACGATAACGATAACGATAACGATAACGATAACGATAACGATAACGATAACGATAACGATAACGATAACGATAACGATAACGATAACGATAACGATAACGATAACGATAACGATAACGATAACGATAACGATAACGATAACGATAACGATAACGATAACGATAACGATAACGATAACGATAACGATAACGATAACGATAACGATAACGATAACGATAACGATAACGATAACGATAACGATAACGATAACGATAACGATAACGATAACGATAACGATAACGATAACGATAACGATAACGATAACGATAACGATAACGATAACGATAACGATAACGATAACGATAACGATAACGATAACGATAACGATAACGATAACGATAACGATAACGATAACGATAACGATAACGATAACGATAACGATAACGATAACGATAACGATAACGATAACGATAACGATAACGATAACGATAACGATAACGATAACGATAACGATAACGATAACGATAACGATAACGATAACGATAACGATAACGATAACGATAACGATAACGATAACGATAACGATAACGATAACGATAACGATAACGATAACGATAACGATAACGATAACGATAACGATAACGATAACGATAACGATAACGATAACGATAACGATAACGATAACGATAACGATAACGATAACGATAACGATAACGATAACGATAACGATAACGATAACGATAACGATAACGATAACGATAACGATAACGATAACGATAACGATAACGATAACGATAACGATAACGATAACGATAACGATAACGATAACGATAACGATAACGATAACGATAACGATAACGATAACGATAACGATAACGATAACGATAACGATAACGATAACGATAACGATAACGATAACGATAACGATAACGATAACGATAACGATAACGATAACGATAACGATAACGATAACGATAACGATAACGATAACGATAACGATAACGATAACGATAACGATAACGATAACGATAACGATAACGATAACGATAACGATAACGATAACGATAACGATAACGATAACGATAACGATAACGATAACGATAACGATAACGATAACGATAACGATAACGATAACGATAACGATAACGATAACGATAACGATAACGATAACGATAACGATAACGATAACGATAACGATAACGATAACGATAACGATAACGATAACGATAACGATAACGATAACGATAACGATAACGATAACGATAACGATAACGATAACGATAACGATAACGATAACGATAACGATAACGATAACGATAACGATAACGATAACGATAACGATAACGATAACGATAACGATAACGATAACGATAACGATAACGATAACGATAACGATAACGATAACGATAACGATAACGATAACGATAACGATAACGATAACGATAACGATAACGATAACGATAACGATAACGATAACGATAACGATAACGATAACGATAACGATAACGATAACGATAACGATAACGATAACGATAACGATAACGATAACGATAACGATAACGATAACGATAACGATAACGATAACGATAACGATAACGATAACGATAACGATAACGATAACGATAACGATAACGATAACGATAACGATAACGATAACGATAACGATAACGATAACGATAACGATAACGAATAGGAATCGACATCGAAACGAATCAAAAATGAAATCGAAAACGATAACGAATACGAATCGACATCGAAAACGAAATCAAAAACGAAATCGAAAACGATAACGAATAGGAAATCGACATCAAACGAATCAAAAATAACGATAACGATAACGATAACGAAACTTATCGTTAACGTTATCGTTATCGTTATCGATATCGATACGATTATCGTTATCGTTATCGTTATCGTTATCGTTATCGTTATCGTTATCGTTATCGTTATCGTTATCGTTATCGTTATCGTTATAGTTAAATCGTTTCAATTTCAATTTCGATTTCGTTTTCGTTTCATGTCGATTTCGCTATTGCGTTATCGTTTTCGATTTCATTTTTGATTGCGTTTTCGATGTCGATTTCCTATTCGTTATCGTTTTCGATTTCATTTTTGATTTCGTTTTCGATGTCGATTCCGTATTCGTTATCGTTTTCGATTTCATTTTTGATTTCGTTTTCGATGTCGATTTCCTATTCGTTATCGTTATCGTTATCGTTATCGTTATCGTTATCGTTATCGTTATCGTTATCGTTATCGTTATCGTTATCGTTATCGTTATCGTTATCGTTATCGTTATCGTTATCGTTATCGTTATCGTTATCGTTATCGTTATCGTTATCGTTATCGTTATCGTTATCGTTATCGTTATCGTTATCGTTATCGTTATCGTTATCGTTATCGTTATCGTTATCGTTATCGTTATCGTTATCGTTATCGTTATCGTTATCGTTATCGTTATCGTTATCGTTATCGTTATCGTTATCGTTATCGTTATCGTTATCGTTATCGTTATCGTTATCGTTATCGTTATCGTTATCGTTATCGTTATCGTTATCGTTATCGTTATCGTTATCGTTATCGTTATCGTTATCGTTATCGTTATCGTTATCGTTATCGTTATCGTTATCGTTATCGTTATCGTTATCGTTATCGTTATCGTTATCGTTATCGTTATCGTTATCGTTATCGTTATCGTTATCGTTATCGTTATCGTTATCGTTATCGTTATCGTTATCGTTATCGTTATCGTTATCGTTATCGTTATCGTTATCGTTATCGTTATCGTTATCGTTATCGTTATCGTTATCGTTATCGTTATCGTTATCGTTATCGTTATCGTTATCGTTATCGTTATCGTTATCGTTATCGTTATCGTTATCGTTATCGTTATCGTTATCGTTATCGTTATCGTTATCGTTATCGTTATCGTTATCGTTATCGTTATCGTTATCGTTATCGTTATCGTTATCGTTATCGTTATCGTTATCGTTATCGTTATCGTTATCGTTATCGTTATCGTTATCGTTATCGTTATCGTTATCGTTATCGTTATCGTTATCGTTATCGTTATCGTTATCGTTATCGTTATCGTTATCGTTATCGTTATCGTTATCGTTATCGTTATCGTTATCGTTATCGTTATCGTTATCGTTATCGTTATCGTTATCGTTATCGTTATCGTTATCGTTATCGTTATCGTTATCGTTATCGTTATCGTTATCGTTATCGTTATCGTTATCGTTATCGTTATCGTTATCGTTATCGTTATCGTTATCGTTATCGTTATCGTTATCGTTATCGTTATCGTTATCGTTATCGTTATCGTTATCGTTATCGTTATCGTTATCGTTATCGTTATCGTTATCGTTATCGTTATCGTTATCGTTATCGTTATCGTTATCGTTATCGTTATCGTTATCGTTATCGTTATCGTTATCGTTATCGTTATCGTTATCGTTATCGTTATCGTTATCGTTATCGTTATCGTTATCGTTATCGTTATCGTTATCGTTATCGTTATCGTTATCGTTATCGTTATCGTTATCGTTATCGTTATCGTTATCGTTATCGTTATCGTTATCGTTATCGTTATCGTTATCGTTATCGTTATCGTTATCGTTATCGTTATCGTTATCGTTATCGTTATCGTTATCGTTATCGTTATCGTTATCGTTATCGTTATCGTTATCGTTATCGTTATCGTTATCGTTATCGTTATCGTTATCGTTATCGTTATCGTTATCGTTATCGTTATCGTTATCGTTATCGTTATCGTTATCGTTATCGTTATCGTTATCGTTATCGTTATCGTTATCGTTATCGTTATCGTTATCGTTATCGTTATCGTTATCGTTATCGTTATCGTTATCGTTATCGTTATCGTTATCGTTATCGTTATCGTTATCGTTATCGTTATCGTTATCGTTATCGTTATCGTTATCGTTAAATCGTTTCGATTTCGATTTCGATTTCGTTTTCGTTTTCGTTTTCGATTTCGTTTTCGATCTCGATTTCGTTCGACTTCGTTTTGGTTATCGTTATCGATTTCATTTTTGATTTCGTTTTCGATGTCGATTTCCTATTCGTTATCGTTTTCGATTTCATTTTTGATTTCGTTTTCGATGTCGATTTCCTATTCGATATCGTTTTCGATTTCGTTTTCGATTTCATTTTTGATTTCGTTTTCGATGTCGATTTCCTATTCGTTATCGATTTCGATTGCGTTTTCGATTTCATTTTCGTTATCGATTTCATTTTCGTTTTCGATTGCGTTATGGATTTCATTTTCGATTTCGGTTTCATTTTTGTTTTCGATTTCGTTTTCGATGTCATTTTCGTTATCGTTTTTGATGTCGTTTTCTATTTCATTTTCGTTTTCGATTTCGTTTTGGTTTTTGTTTTCATTTTAGTTTTCGATTTATTTTTCAATATCGTTTTTGTTTTGGTTTTCAATTTATTTTTCGATTTCGATTTCGTTTTGGTTTTTGTTTTCGTTTTCGATTTCGTTTCGATTTTATTTTGGTTGTTGATTTCATTTTCGATTTCGATTTCGATTGCGTTTTGGATTTCGGTTTCGTTATCGTTATCGTTATCGTTATCGTTATCGTTATCGTTATCGTTATCGTTATCGTTATCGTTATCGTTATCGTTATCGTTATCGTTATCGTTATCGTTATCGTTATCGTTATCGTTATCGTTATCGTTATCGTTATCGTTATCGTTATCGTTATCGTTATCGTTATCGTTATCGTTATCGTTATCGTTATCGTTATCGTTATCGTTATCGTTATCGTTATCGTTATCGTTATCGTTATCGTTATCGTTATCGTTATCGTTATCGTTATCGTTATCGTTATCGTTATCGTTATCGTTATCGTTATCGTTATCGTTATCGTTATCGTTATCGTTATCGTTATCGTTATCGTTATCGTTATCGTTATCGTTATCGTTATCGTTATCGTTATCGTTATCGTTATCGTTATCGTTATCGTTATCGTTATCGTTATCGTTATCGTTATCGTTATCGTTATCGTTATCGTTATCGTTATCGTTATCGTTATCGTTATCGTTATCGTTATCGTTATCGTTATCGTTATCGTTATCGTTATCGTTATCGTTATCGTTATCGTTATCGTTATCGTTATCGTTATCGTTATCGTTATCGTTATCGTTATCGTTATCGTTATCGTTATCGTTATCGTTATCGTTATCGTTATCGTTATCGTTATCGTTATCGTTATCGTTATCGTTATCGTTATCGTTATCGTTATCGTTATCGTTATCGTTATCGTTATCGTTATCGTTATCGTTATCGTTATCGTTATCGTTATCGTTATCGTTATCGTTATCGTTATCGTTATCGTTATCGTTATCGTTATCGTTATCGTTATCGTTATCGTTATCGTTATCGTTATCGTTATCGTTATCGTTATCGTTATCGTTATCGTTATCGTTATCGTTATCGTTAATCGTTTCGATTTCGATTTCGTTTTGGTTTTCGTTTTCGATTCTTCGATTTCGTTTTCGTTTCGATTTCGTTTTCGTTTTCGTTTTCGATTTCGTTTTCGATTTCGTTTTCGATTTCGATTTCGTATCGTTATCGTTTTCGATTTCATTTTTGATTTCGTTTTCGATGTCGATTTCCTATTCGTTATCGATTTCGATTGCGTTTTCGATTTCATTTTCGTTATCGATTTCATTTTCGTTTTCGATTGCGTTATGGATTTCATTTTCGATTTCGGTTTCATTTTTGTTTTCGATTTCGTTTTCGATGTCATTTTCGTTATCGTTTTTGATGTCGTTTTCTATTTCATTTTCGTTTTCGATTTCGTTTTGGTTTTTGTTTTCATTTTAGTTTTCGATTTATTTTTCAATATCGTTTTTGTTTTGGTTTTCAATTTATTTTTCGATTTCGATTTCGTTTTGGTTTTTGTTTTCGTTTTCGATTTCGTTTTCGATTTCATTTTGGTTGTCGATTTCATTATCGATAACGATAACGATAACGATAACGATAACGAAACCGAAATCCAAAACGCAATCGAAATCGAAACGATAATGAAATCAACAACCAAAATAAAATCGAAAACGAAATCGAAAACGAAAACAAAAACCAAAACGAAATCGAAATCGAAAAATAAATTGAAAACCAAAACAAAAACGATATTGAAAAATAAATCGAAAACTAAAATGAAAACAAAAACCAAAACGAAATCGAAAACGAAAATGAAATAGAAAACGACATCAAAAACGATAACGAAAATGACATCGAAAACGAAATCGAAAACAAAAATGAAACCGAAATCGAAAATGAAATCCATAACGCAATCGAAAACGAAAATGAAATCGATAACGAAAATGAAATCGAAAACGCAATCGAAATCGATAACGAATAGGAAATCGACATCGAAAACGAAATCAAAAATGAAATCGAAAACGATAACGAATAGCGATAATCGACATCGAAAACGAAATCAAAAATGAAATCGATAACGAAAACGAAAACGATAGTCGAAACGAAATCGAGATCGAAAAGGAAATCGAAAACGAAAACCAATAACGAAATCGAAATTGAAATTGAAACGATTTAACGATAACGATAACGATAACGATAACGATAACGATAACGATAACGATAACGATAACGATAACGATAACGATAACGATAACGATAACGATAACGATAACGATAACGATAACGATAACGATAACGATAACGATAACGATAACGATAACGATAACGATAACGATAACGATAACGATAACGATAACGATAACGATAACGATAACGATAACGATAACGATAACGATAACGATAACGATAACGATAACGATAACGATAACGATAACGATAACGATAACGATAACGATAACGATAACGATAACGATAACGATAACGATAACGATAACGATAACGATAACGATAACGATAACGATAACGATAACGATAACGATAACGATAACGATAACGATAACGATAACGATAACGATAACGATAACGATAACGATAACGATAACGATAACGATAACGATAACGATAACGATAACGATAACGATAACGATAACGATAACGATAACGATAACGATAACGATAACGATAACGATAACGATAACGATAACGATAACGATAACGATAACGATAACGATAACGATAACGATAACGATAACGATAACGATAACGATAACGATAACGATAACGATAACGATAACGATAACGATAACGATAACGATAACGATAACGATAACGATAACGATAACGATAACGATAACGATAACGATAACGATAACGATAACGATAACGATAACGATAACGATAACGATAACGATAACGATAACGATAACGATAACGATAACGATAACGATAACGATAACGATAACGATAACGATAACGATAACGATAACGATAACGATAACGATAACGATAACGATAACGATAACGATAACGATAACGATAACGATAACGATAACGATAACGATAACGATAACGATAACGATAACGATAACGATAACGATAACGATAACGAAACCGAAATCCAAAACGCAATCGAAATCGAAATCGAAAATGAAATCAACAACCAAAATAAAATCGAAAACGAAATCGAAAACGAAAACAAAAACCAAAACGAAATCGAAATCGAAAAATAAATTGAAAACCAAAACAAAAACGATATTGAAAAATAAATCGAAAACTAAAATGAAAACAAAAACCAAAACGAAATCGAAAACGAAAATGAAATAGAAAACGACATCAAAAACGATAACGAAAATGACATCGAAAACGAAATCGAAAACAAAAATGAAACCGAAATCGAAAATGAAATCCATAACGCAATCGAAAACGAAAATGAAATCGATAACGAAAATGAAATCGATAACGCAATCGAAATCGATAACGAATAGGAAATCGACATCGAAAACGAAATCGAAATCGAAAACGAAATCGAAAACGATATCGAATAACGAAATCGAAAACGATAATCGAAAATGAAATCGATAACGATAACGATAACGATAACGATAACGATAACGATAACGATAACGATAACGATAACGATAACGATAACGATAACGATAACGATAACGATAACGATAACGATAACGATAACGATAACGATAACGATAACGATAACGATAACGATAACGATAACGATAACGATAACGATAACGATAACGATAACGATAACGATAACGATAACGATAACGATAACGATAACGATAACGATAACGATAACGATAACGATAACGATAACGATAACGATAACGATAACGATAACGATAACGATAACGATAACGATAACGATAACGATAAACGATAACGATAACGATAACGATAACGATAACGATAACGATAACGATAACGATAACGATAACGATAACGATAACGATAACGATAACGATAACGATAACGATAACGATAACGATAACGATAACGATAACGATAACGATAACGATAACGATAACGATAACGATAACGATAACGCATAACGATAACGATAACGATAACGATAACGATAACGATAACGATAACGATAACGATAACTGATAACGATAACGATAACGATAACGATAACGATAACGATAACGATAACGATAACGATAACGATAACGATAACGATAACGATAACGATAACGATAACGATAACGATAACGATAACGATAACGATAACGATAACGATAACGATAACGATAACGATAACGATAACGATAACGATAACGATAACGATAACGATAACGATAACGATAACGATAACGATAACGATAACGATAACGATAACGATAACGATAACGATAACGATAACGATAACGATAACGATAACGATAACGATAACGATAACGATAACGATAACGATAACGATAACGATAACGATAACGATAACGATAACGATAACGATAACGATAACGATAACGATAACGATAACGATAACGATAAACGATAACGATAACGATAACGATAACGATAACGATAACGATAACGATAACGATAACGATAACGATAACGATAACGATAACGATAACGATAACGATAACGATAACGATAACGATAACGATAACGATAACGATAACGATAACGATAACGATAACGATAACGATAACGATAACGATAACGATAACGATAACGATAACGATAACGATAACGATAACGATAACGATAACGATAACGTATCGATAACGATAACGATAACGATAACGATAACGATAACGATAACGATAACGATAACGATAACGATAACGATAACGATAACGATAACGATAACGATAACGATAACGATAACGATAACGATAACGATAACGATAACGATAACGATAACGATAACGATAACGATAACGATAACGATAACGATAACGATAACGATAACGATAACGATAACGATAACGATAACGATAACGATAACGATAACGATAACGATAACGATAACGATAACGATAACGATAACGATAACGATAACGATAACGATAACGATAACGATAACGATAACGATAACGATAACGATAACGATAACGATAACGATAACGATAACGATAACGATAACGATAACGATAACGATAACGATAACGATAACGATAACGATAACGATAACGAAACCGAAATCCAAAACGCAATCGAAATCGAAATCGAAAATGAAATCAACAACCAAAATAAAATCGAAAACGAAATCGAAAACGAAAACAAAAACCAAACGATACGAAATCGAAATCGAAAAATAAATTGAAAACCAAAACAAAAACGATATTGAAAAATAAATCGCAAACTAAAATGAAAACAAAAACCAAAACGAAATCGAAAACGAAAATGAAATAGAAAACGACATCAAAAACGATAACGAAAATGACATCGAAAACGAAATCGAAAACAAAAATGAAACCGAAATCGAAAATGAAATCCATAACGCAATCGAAAACGATAAATCGATAACGAAAATGAAATCGAAAACGCAATCGAAATCGATAACGAATAGGAAATCGAATCGAAAACGAAATCAAAAATGAACGAAAACGAATCGAAAACGATATCGAAAGAAATCGAATCGAAAACGAAACAAAGAAATCGAAACGATAACGAATAGAAATCGAAAACGATCAAAAATGAACGATAACGAAAACCAAAACGAAGTCGAAAACGAGATCAAAAGGAAATCGAAAACCAAAACCAAACGAAATCGAAATGATGAACGATTTAACGATAACGATAACGATAACGATAACGATAACGATAACGATAACGATAACGATAACGATAACGATAACGATAACGATAACGATAACGATAACGATAACGATAACGATAACGATAACGATAACGATAACGATAACGATAACGATAACGATAACGATAACGATAACGATAACGATAACGATAACGATAACGATAACGATAACGATAACGATAACGATAACGATAACGATAACGATAACGATAACGATAACGATAACGATAACGATAACGATAACGATAACGATAACGATAACGATAACGATAACGATAACGATAACGATAACGATAACGATAACGATAACGATAACGATAACGATAACGATAACGATAACGATAACGATAACGATAACGATAACGATAACGATAACGATAACGATAACGATAACGATAACGATAACGATAACGATAACGATAACGATAACGATAACGATAACGATAACGATAACGATAACGATAACGATAACGATAACGATAACGATAACGATAACGATAACGATAACGATAACGATAACGATAACGATAACGATAACGATAACGATAACGATAACGATAACGATAACGATAACGATAACGATAACGATAACGATAACGATAACGATAACGATAACGATAACGATAACGATAACGATAACGATAACGATAACGATAACGATAACGATAACGATAACGATAACGATAACGATAACGATAACGATAACGATAACGATAACGATAACGATAACGATAACGATAACGATAACGATAACGATAACGATAACGATAACGATAACGATAACGATAACGATAACGATAACGATAACGATAACGATAACGATAACGATAACGATAACGATAACGATAACGATAACGATAACGATAACGATAACGATAACGATAACGATAACGATAACGATAACGATAACGATAACGATAACGATAACGATAACGATAACGATAACGATAACGATAACGATAACGATAACGATAACGATAACGATAACGATAACGATAACGATAACGATAACGATAACGATAACGATAACGATAACGATAACGATAACGATAACGATAACGATAACGATAACGATAACGATAACGATAACGATAACGATAACGATAACGATAACGATAACGATAACGATAACGATAACGATAACGATAACGATAACGATAACGATAACGATAACGATAACGATAACGATAACGATAACGATAACGATAACGATAACGATAACGATAACGATAACGATAACGATAACGATAACGATAACGATAACGATAACGATAACGATAACGATAACGATAACGATAACGATAACGATAACGATAACGATAACGATAACGATAACGATAACGATAACGATAACGATAACGATAACGATAACGATAACGATAACGAAACCGAAATCCAAAACGCAATCAACGAAATCGAAAATGAAATCAACAACCAAAATAAAATCGAAAACGAAATCGAAAACGAAAACAAAAACCAAAACGAAATCGAAATCGAAAAATAAATTGAAAACCAAAACAAAAACGATATTGAAAAATAAATCGAAAACTAAAATGAAAACAAAAACCAAAACGAAATCGAAAACGAAAATGAAATAGAAAACGACATCAAAAACGATAACGAAAATGACATCGAAAACGAAATCGAAAACAAAAATGAAACCGAAATCGAAAATGAAATCCATAACGCAATCGAAAACGAAAATGAAATCGATAACGAAAATGAAATCGAAAACGCAATCGAAATCGATAACGAATAGGAAATCGACATCGAAAACGAAATCAAAAATGAAATCGAAAACGAAATCGAAAACGATATCGAATAGGAAATCGACATCGAAAACGAAATCAAAAATGAAATCGAAAACGATAACGAATAGGAAATCGACATCGAAAACGAAATCAAAAATGAAATCGATAACGAAAACCAAAACGAAGTCGAAAGAAATCGAGATCGAAAAGGAAATCGAAAACCAAAACCAAAACGAAATCGAAATTGAAATTGAAACGATTTAACGATAACGATAACGATAACGATAACGATAACTGTTTGTAAATAAATTAACACTGGGAGTGGACTGTATTTTGTTTATTTAGTTTATTTAATTTCACTGAACAGAACATATTTTTTGCCGGCCTGATGCGATGAGCTGCTGCTGCTTCGTTTGCAGAAATGCGACTGGCGCCAAATACCAGAAAAGATGCCGGCGTGGCGCGCAAAATACATAGAAGAGGATCCCGTTACAACAAAAGGGAATGAGAATGATCAAATACTGGTTGCTGTATACATACATATGTGTGTAGCTAAACGTTTAGGCATGCAGGCGCGTACATTTGAATGGAAACGACTGAATCGAAACATAGTTAGAAATATAAGGGCAGAAATTCAAATTATTTAAGATTAAAGCTCGGAGGACGAATAGTTCCCAAACATACCGGCCCCCCTGAACGATAGTTCAGTAAAGAGGGAGGGCGGCAATTTTCGTGATGGGCCGTTTGTAGATTCCATGAGCCGTCTTGATCGAAACGACTCTGGTTTTCCCATCCTGTCCCACGTGGACCTCGGTTATTCGTCCAAGCACCCATTTAGAGGGTGGTAGATTTGGTTCCTTAAGTACGACGAGAGTACCAACTTGAATGTTGGCAGTTTCCAGTTGCCATTTGTTGCGCTCTTGCAGCGATGTGAGATATTCCATATGCCAGCGCTTCCAAAAGCCCTGGACCATCGCTTGCAGCTGATTCCATCTTTCCAAACGGTTAAAGTTGACGTCCAGTAGACTAGGTTCTGGCAATGCGGTGTATGGGCCACCATGAAGAAAATGTGCTGGAGTAAGTGGATCGAGACTGCCATCGCTAACTGGACATAGTGGGCGAGAATTCAGAACAGCTTCTATTTGCGTCAGAACTGTAGATAATTCTTCAAAGGTGAGAGCTGCCGTCCCAATCACGCGACGTAAATGTAATTTCACTGATCTGACTCCAGCCTCCCAAATACCGCCAAAATGGGGTGCCGAAGGAGGAATAAAATGCCAATTGAGACCTTCATTGGCAAAGAAACTGGCTAGCTCCTCATCTTTCGCCTGATCGATGGCCATCCGCTTCATCTCGTCCAGGATTCGTTTGCCGCCATGGAAAGTGGTGCCGTTGTCTGAGTATAGGTCAGTTGGCCTGGAGCGACGTGCAATGAAACGATGGAATGCTGCGATAAAGGCCTTGGTTGTGAGATCGCTAACGACCTCCAGATGTAGCGCTTTGGTTGACAAACACACAAAAATGGCAAACCAAGCTTTGCCGATCTTAGGGCTGCGTCCTTTTGATTCCTTGATTGCTATCGGACCAGCATAGTCAAGACCTGTATGCTGGAAACAGGGATTGGCATTCACTCTTGGGATAGGAAGTTCCCCCATGATTTGAGTGCTGGTGGCACGCCTCTGCAAAAAGCATATCTTGCATCGGAACACAGCCTTACGCACCAAGTTGCGTGCACCCAAAACATAGTACTGCTGACGCAGAATTGTAAAAGTGGCATCCACTCCAGTATGAAGATGCGTATTGTGAATATGTTGAACCAGAAGCATTGCGATTGGCGAAGTTTTTGGAATAAGAATCGGATGCTTCGCATTATAGGAGAGCGTTGATTGATTGATCCGACCTCCGATTCGAATAAGACCTTGCTCATCAATAAAGGGTGAAAATCGAATCAGTTGTGACTTTGCATGCAGTTGTCTTCCCTTGGCAAGCTGCTGGTAGTCCTTGTAGAACGCCTTTTGCTGCACGTGTTTGATAAGGTGGCAGCGTGACATGTGCAACTCTTGTGATGTCAGAAAAGGGAATCCGTGGGCATCCTTGTATGACTCCTTGCTGCAACGAATTCGATCAATAAGACGATAACAATAGCCAGTTACCCTCAAAAGTCGAAACCAGGATGATATTTTGTTGATTAGGATTTCGTTGATGCTGTGATCGAGTACACCATGGAAAGTAGTTTGAGGCTGCGTTCGCTCCTCCAGTTGTTCGACAGTAAATTTAGCCTTTGAAACCTTGGCCTTGGCGGGTGGCCACTCAGATTCTGGTTTAGCTAACCATGATGGACCATTCCACCAAAGCTGATGTTCCAGCAGTTTGGACGGGTGAAGTCCACGTGACGCGCAATCCGCAGGATTATCCTCGGAACGCACATGGTTCCAACAGTTCCGTGGACATCCATCCAAGATTTCAGAAACTCGATTGCAGACGTATGTGTTCCAACGGCGGGGATGTGCAGAAAGCCAATGTAATACAATTTCTGAGTCAGACCAGCACCTGGAGCTGGAAATACAAATTGTTAGTGATGTTTGGACAATTTTAAGCAATCGGGTCAGTAAAAGAGCTGCATTTAACTCTAGGCGGGGAATAGAGACAGGTTTCAGAGGCGCAACTCTAGTTTTGGCAGCAATTAGCGTGACTTGGTAGTCGTTTCCAGATGCAACTCGGCTGTAAATCACAGCTCCATATGCCTGAGCAGAAGCATCGGCAAATCCATGCAGCTCGATTGATTGATGTGGACAGGAAATGTATCTTGATACGTGACATTGTGACAGCTTGGGCAATTCGTTCACAATGGCTTGCCAGCGCGAGTACAGGGTGTCTGATAGTGGTTCATCCCAGTGTAGAACACTGAGCCAGCTTTCTTGGAATAACAATTTCAGCAAAACTGTGGTAGGCGCGACCAGGCCAAGTGGATCATAAATCTTTGACAGCTCCGATAACAACTTTCGTTTGGTGGGCACGCGTTCTGTATCGCCAATATTGATTTTGACGAACATCTCATCTCGGCCAGGATTCCACTGAATTCCGAGAATTTTCACTGTCGGATGCATAGATGATTTGCTATCGATTTCCACTGATCCATGCTCGCAAATGTCATTGGGGAGAGAATCCAAAAGGCTCGGGCAATTGGAACTCCATTTCCTCAACTTAAAATTGGCCTCGGCCAATAACGCAATGAGTTGATCTTTAAGAACCATAAGATCTTCGCTGGAGTCGCATCCAGTTGGGATATCATCCACATAGGCATCAGAGGCAAGGGCTCGGGAAGCTAGTGGATACTGCTCTTGATGATCGTGGGCTAGCTGTTTCAAAACTCGAACAGCCAAAAATGGCGATGGTGCCAAACCATATGTCACTGTAAGCAGACGGTAGTGCAGTAACGGACCGCTTTCGTTTTCACGCCAGACGATTCTTTGGTAATTTGTATGTGGTTTGAAGATTTGTATGCCTCGGAACATTTTTTCGATGTCAGCGCAAAAGACAAAGCGGTATTGTCGAAATCGCAGGCATACTCCAATCAGGTCACGCTGGATTGGTGGACCAACATGAAGGCGTTCGTTGAGAGAAACGCCTGAACTATCTGTTCCGGATCCGTCAAAGACGACGCGAACCCTGGTAGTCGTGCTGTCTGGCTTTATGACTGCATGATGTGGCAGATACATGCAGGTAGCAGGATCTTCGTCTATTTGTTCTGTGTTGAGCAATTCCATGTGACCACGCCTGTGATAGTCATCTAGAAATGCTGCATACTCTTCTTTGAGTGACGGGTAGCGATGAAATTTGCGTTCAAGTGAGGCCAATCTGTTGATGGCCTGGGGTAAAGTTGCGCTGATGGGTGGGGCCCCATCCTTAAAGGGATACTCTACTACGTACACGCCATCCGGTGTGCGTGTGTGGGTGGTGGCAAAGTGATGCTCTGTTGGATCACTTGCGTCAAGAGAGGCCTGGGTAGGCTGAATACTATCCATTTCCATAAATGACCGAACCAGGTTATCCAGGTCAGCGTAGGCGTGATGCGTAACGTGCGGCATCATGTTGTCATTGTAAGCGTTGTGAGAGCCTGCAATGATCCAACCAAAAATAGTGTTAAGTGCTATGGGATAATTATTACCAAAACATTTTTTCTCTCCAGTGTACAAGTCCCAAAGTTGATCAGAACCAATGATGACATCTATTGCACCAGGTGTGCAGAAAGACGGATCAGCCAATGGCAGTTTGCAAATTTGCTGCCATGTCGTTGAATTTGTGTCAATTTCTTGTGATGGGATTGACGATGTAAGCGAACTCATGATGAGAGTGTTAAGTTCAATGCAGTTGTTTGAGATGCGCGAGTAAAGTTGAAACTTAGCCCGTCCTCGGGTAACGCCAGCGCTGTTGGCTGCGAGACCAAGAACAGAAATCCGGGCATGCGTACGCCGTACGCCTATACGCTGGATAAATGATTCCGTCACCAAAGTTATAGTTGATCCTGTATCGAGCAGCGCTCGGCAAGTAGTAGTATTGCCCCAGGCGTCGATCACAGATGCGAGTATGGTTGGCAATAATGTTTGCGAACCTGTGAACGGAATATTCTCCAGTGTGTGATGAGTAGTATCAGTTCGGTTATCATATCCAGCTTGCTGCTGAGCGCTATGTTCCCGATTGTTATGTGTGTTAGTAGCCGGTGGGCCATCTCTGAACCTTGCACTCGAAGGCTGATGGCTACGCTCCGCGCTATGTGCTCCGTTAAGTGTTTCATGTCCAGCTTGTTGCTGCGCACCATGATCCCAAATGTGATGACTGACAGTAGCCGGTGGGCCATCTCCGAACCTTGCACTCGAAGGCTGATGGCTGCGCTCCGCGCTATGTGCTCCGGTCTCATGTCCAGCTTGGTGCTGCGCTCCATGAACCAAAGTGTGATGTTTGCGGTTGCAAACGCGACATGTAAATTTTGAAGTGCAATTACTGGCCATATGAGTGGGGCTCAAGCAATTGAAACAAAGTTTGGCAGTTCTAAGAAATGCTTGACGACCACTTGTGTCAAGGGCAAGAAATTGACTGCATCTGAATAATGGATGATTTTGCTGACAGGATGCGCATTTGACTTCAATTTTTCTCTGATCCGTGCCAGCGTGATGAGTTGTTGCTGCGCGACGGCTGTGTGACTGACGTACCAGCTGACTTGCTTCCAGTGTGTCGCCTCGCGAGAACAGAAATTTTAGAAATTGGTTTATGGTCACTGTGGGAGATTCAGATTCGCTGCTCTCGGCCCAAAGTTGTCGAGTCTCATTGTCCAGCTTTGACAGCAGTATAAAGATGAGCCATGGGTCCCTTCCTTCACAATCTAAAGCTCTCAAACCGCGTACAACTTCGTCCGCTCCATCCGCCAGCTTGCGCACTGTGGCCGCACTGTTTCCATTAACACTAGGAAGCGTCAAGAAACTGTTTATTAAAGAGCGAGTTATTAAATGTTTTTTGTCATAGCGTTCTTCTAATCTGTCCCAGGCTTCGGTGTAGTTGTCATCAGTCACAGCAATATGTTTGACCAGGTTGAGCGCTTCTCCAGCCAAATACGATTTCAGGTAATGAAACTTCTGGCAGTTGGTGAGGCTCGAGTTGTTTCCAATGGATCCCTTAAACATATCAGAAAAATGTCTCCAGTCCTCATAATTTCCAGAAAAAGTAGGCAACTTAATTCGTTCAAAGTGCAAATCTGCATGATTCCTGGAATTCTGTGTGCTGGCATCAGCCTGCTGGCCATTTGTTGTTGCAGCTGAGGCATTGTTTGCCTCTTCTTTTTCTTCTCTTAGGTCTTCCAGTTTTTTGCCCAGCAGAGCAAACGTTTGAAAATGTTTTCTCTCGTATTGATCAAAATCCAACTCTGGATTCACCCAGTCAGGCTCACCCTGGAATTCGTACAACTGCTCCGTGAGTTGCAGAAAACGATTGTAATTCTCCTGTAATTGTGTCAAGCGTGCTTCATACGCAGATATTACATTGATTTCCTGAATGAAAGTTCCGGCATTATTGAAGGCTCGTGTTATTTGGCCTTTGCAGAAGCCACGCTGTTGAATCACACTCTTCATCGCGAATGACAATTATTGAATAAACGACACTTAAATAGTTCTGTCCCGAATTAAATTGTTGCTTAAATTCGGTTCGTAGGACCAAAAAATGTTTGTAAATAAATTAACACTGGGAGTGGACTGTATTTTGTTTATTTAGTTTATTTAATTTCACTGAACAGAACATATTTTTTGCCGGCCTGATGCGATGAGCTGCTGCTGCTTCGTTTGCAGAAATGCGACTGGCGCCAAATACCAGAAAAGATGCCGGCGTGGCGCGCAAAATACATAGAAGAGGATCCCGTTACAACAAAAGGGAATGAGAATGATC
Source organism: Lordiphosa magnipectinata (assembly GCA_037044535.1). Classification (NCBI taxonomy): domain Eukaryota; kingdom Metazoa; phylum Arthropoda; class Insecta; order Diptera; family Drosophilidae; genus Lordiphosa; species Lordiphosa magnipectinata. The sequence goes on from JBAMBO010003587.1 coordinate 19,070, forward strand.
AAATACTGGTTGCTGTATACATACATATGTGTGTAGCTAAACGTTTAGGCATGCAGGCGCGTACATTTGAATGGAAACGACTGAATCGAAACATAGTTAGAAATATAAGGGCAGAAATTCAAATTATTTAAGATTAAAGCTCGGAGGACGAATAGTTCCCAAAC
>JBAMBO010003588.1:0-78509 GCA_037044535.1 Lordiphosa magnipectinata
CTGATCGTCCACGCTTGGTAAAGAACACTCGCGAACTTATCCAGGGACTTGCCACACTTGATACTGCTTTTTTTTTATATTGTTAAAAAGTTTTTATTTATTGTTTTTTAATAATAATACGGAGCGGCGCGGGAAACGCGTGTAGCTTGAGCCAGGGTTGTCGACTATCACAGTGTTAGTAGTGTGCTTTTTAAAGAGTAAGAAGTAAGAAGAAACTAGTGCAATCTTGTCGAAGTGTAAACCGAAATAAGCCTGTACAGTTAACGGATTGCTACTGATATATTTCAATTTCCAATAGCCGAATTTGGTCAATAATTTTACTGAGTTTTCCAAATGGAAAATAAATGAAGATTTTTCAAAAAACTGAAATGTTGTTCTCCAATGTCTGTGGGGCTGTATCTTTGCTTTGGTTCCTTTGTGTTTGTTGTTGTTTGTTGATTTTGTTGTTTGCATTGATTTTCATTTGCAGTACGAAGAGGTCAGCGAGTCAGTCAGGCGTAGGACCTCCCAGTTGTGTGTGTGTGTGCGTGTGTGTGTGTGTGGGTAAGAAGAGTGTGAACTTTTATTTGTATTTCATTTTATTTATTGTGCATTCGGTTCGTTTTTTCCCACTGCCATTTTGTGAATCATGTTTAACAGCGTGTGTGAGCGTGAGAGAGGGGGTGGTGGTGGGTGGAGTTGTTATTTCGCTTGTTTATTTGGCGAGTGTTTAATTGGTTTAAATTACACACACGTCCCCTGGCCGCTTCATTATGACGCTGTCTGTGTTTGTGTCTGTGTGCGTGGGTGAGTGTGAAATTATTCCCCCCCGAATGAAATCAACATTTCTTTTTTTATTGTTTACTTTTCACTGATTACACGTTTAATAATAAAAGTAAATAATACGCTGGCCACTCTTCAATTTGCTTTTATTGCATTTTATTGTTAAATAATTTTTCATTGTCGCTTTTTGTTACTTAATTATGATTGTTTGTTTGACCTGGCCCCCCTCCCCAGCTCCCACACCACGGCCACTTGATTAACTCGGCATTAATTACAATTGCAAATATGCACGATTATGTATGTATGTATGTATGTATGTTTGTGGGTGCATGCAGCTTTCATTACACAATTACGATGAGCTGCAAAGAATTTGTTGCATACTTTGAGGCCGCAGCAGAAATATGAATAAAATTTCATTTGTCAAAACGGTGCCAGCGTCGATCCATTGACCGCTGAGAGATTATGCCGTTAAAGGATTATCCAGTTTGCAATTGAGTGGAAAATCGAAATTCGATACACAAACTGAATTTATTACAGGTTACTGAGGTATTGAAAACAAAATCGGAACCTTTTTTTTACCAATTGGTATGAAGAGCCTCTTTGATTGTACAAACACTTTCTCAATGAATTGGGAAATCTTAAATTGAAACAGTGGGAAGCTGCTGCCACGGTAATACCCTTCTAGCAGTAGAATTTAGAAGCATTCTAAATTTTAAACTTCTTTCTATAATTAAAATTTTATTCTTCCTATTCTTAGCATTGAAAATTCCCTAATAACATTATCAATATCTAAGGAATCACTTGCTCAATTGATAAAATAGCTAGATTTGTTAGTCGAAATGTGCTCATTGTTGAACTTAAGTAAGGCAAGCGGGTCCTCATTTTTCATTTTATCGGAGCTACAAAGGCTCGAAGACGCAAGCGCTCCGTCTGAAGTTCCTCCACATTAACTTCATACAAGTAGGTTGCCTAAGGAATGCACTAAACTGAGGCACTTCGTGTCATCGGAATCCTGTAAAATATATGAGGAGAGAGGTAAGCAAACTTGCTTGACAAATCTTGCAATTGCTGAAATCTTTCCATATTTCTGTGATGATTTTGTCCATCGATTCGAATAGCTTTCACCCTGCCAAGGTTTTCAGCCATATCTTTAACATAGTTATGTAAGAGCGCCGTCTTTCCATTCCTCTCGCTTTTCCAGTAACATCGTCTGCAAAGCTCTTATTTTATGATATTTTTGGGCATCTTCTACTACAACCAGTACCGGGTGCCAAAGGCCTAAGAAACAAAGAAAAAAAATGACTGCATCGCAACCACCAAAGTTCCTTTCGTCTGTTCTAGTGCTTAAACTTTCATCCATATTCGTCAACTTTTCCAGAGTGGCCAATATATCTTATATATCTTGCGTATCTTGTACTCTTTTTAAGCTTTTTCTAGTAGTTGATACTTAAATAATGGTAAAAATTGCATAGCAACGTTCTACACAGAAAAAAAAATGCTGGGAATTTTTTAAGCCTAAAATGTGTGATTTGATCCCGACAGTAGGATTAAATTTTTAAGTACGAGTGGGCATTTATCATTCCGAAAAGGATTGTTTTTTGTACGTATCGTACTTAACAACCAATTGAGAGAGTGAGAGAGCGAAAAACCTGAGAGCAAATGCAAATTCGCTCTCTTTGCTTCTCTCATTGTTGTTCGATCTTCTTTTTGCATGCAGCATTGACCGCTTTTCGGATTGCCAGCATTCTTTGTGTGCCGCTTGCTAGAAGCAGTTGAAGTGCGAAGTGAAAAACTAAAAAAAAGTGAAATGGCCGATGAAAAATCATCAACTTGAGAAAGCAACAACTTGCACCATATAGTGGAGAATTTGGCAGGTGAGTGTAAAGTGTATTATGTAAAGTGTTGTAATTACTGCGGCGGTGTATGTTCTTTCTTGCCCGCTTGCATACACACTCGTACATACATATGTGAATTCAAGGCATTGCTTCGACACCGGGTTATACATATTATATGTATGTTTATATGTCTTCACACCCAAGCCGAAAATCAAACGCACGCACTAAACACCAAACTAACGTTTGCATGTACACACACAAAAATACTTAAATGCAAGTTTATTAAGTATTTTGTTTATTTGTCATTACATTTATCACATTATTTCCATTATTTACAGATGCGGGTATTAAGTTCGAGTTCTTAAAGCTTTTGACAGCTGAAGACCTTAAAGAAGCGATTCCTGATTTAGGCCCTCGTATGGACTATAGACAGATGCTGTTCTGGTGGAATCAGACTGAAGTAAGTAGATTTAAATATGTGTGTATCAAAATCGCAACCAGATCAACTCAGATCACTCCGCATGCCACACTTGTTCGAAACTTCTAGACATTTTAAGTTATCTAAATTAATAATCTAGACTTTTATAGTTATCTGCATTGGTTATCAGCTTAATCTTTAAATTTTTTCTACTTGCAGCTTGCCAATCAAGACGATTCAATTTCTGCCCAATCAAAAGTGGCTTAGCGAGAACGAGTATTATAGCGGAAAATATTTATAAAATCCTCCTGCTAAGGAGGATCATTGGACGGATAGCCCAACCACCTAACAACAAATTGGTAAACAAACACCTTCAAACAAAAAACCATAGCCGAAATTCGGGCTGCGAATTTATAATAGTGCAATTCCTATGTCTTTATTCGCCCCCTTCAGAGTTTAAATACTAACTGGATGTTTGTTTGAAGTGTGAACAGCAAAACAAGTCCGCTGATGAGAGAATTTGGTTATTCTCGAAACAGCGATCGTTGTACGGACATACCCAATTGCTATTCCAAAATGTTGTTAATTAATATCTGTTGGTTTGTGTTGGTTATAAAAAGGCTTATAATCAACCAAAAAGACCTTGAGCTAGCCAGTTGTAACATTGACTATAAATTTAATATTTATTACAAAAATATTTTATTTTATTAAATGCAAAAACAATATCTATATTGCCTGTAAGAAAATATCACAAAATACATAAATAAAAAAAATCAATCTCTACCGAACTAGAATATTATCTCTAATGGGAGCTTAGTTATGTTCGAAAAGGAGGATGAGTTTAAGTTCGGCCAGGCTAAAAGCGGGATTAAAATTTAAAAAATTATCCGTACTTAATTCCATTTCAGGATCAACCCATTTTTATTACCATTTCGGCATGAATTGATCCCGGAAATCCCCAATTTTTTTTTCAGTGTAAGGTACCGAACAAGTTACTGCACCTGACTCAACTGATGCGGCGTGCAAGCAGGCCAGGTTTAAGGAATGATTTGAGCAGGGTACGAAATCGACTTAAGCATTTATTTCTTTAATTCTTTGCTGAACTCCTTCCCGATACAACAACAGCATGGCCTCTTCAGTTTAATATATTTAACCCATCTGCTTCAAGCTTGTCCAAAATCGTTTTTGAAATTCCCTGAGCAGTTTAATCATAGCTTTCAATGAAATCTATAAATGATTCGACAACTTGTACTTCTTGATTTTCAATTACAACATATCTCAATACTTGGCTTGTCTGGTCCTTGTGAGAAATGTCGGGGTGCTGTCAAATATAATGGAAAAATATTTGGCTTTTTTTACCCGTAGAATTATTTTTTGGCGAACTGCTAATTCCAAAGTCGCAATAAATTCGTTTTGTATTTGAGGTGACATTTATGTAACCGAAAGTTTGTTACTCAAAATTGCTTGAACAAGATGTTCACGAAGAACAGGATCATGCCCATATTGGTTCCATCGTTGTCGCTTTTTGGGCATCTTCGCTCTATTAAGTCTCGAGCATCGGAGTCTACCTATCCAGTATGTTGTACAGCCATGTATTTGCAATCTGAAGTTAGACTTTATTGCAGGAGGCCAATGAACGTGACAGGGAGTCGTTTTCAGAGGATTCATTTTTGGAGCAGCCGGATCCAAAACGGGCCAACAATAAGGAAAATAACGCAAGCGACAAGCGGACCGAGGTGTTGATGAAGGCTATATTGGCTTTGAACACTCCTGTCAACCAGTATTCACAAAGCGTCAACTCTTTTGGCGAATTTATTAAGTCGCAAGCTGCCACGGTTCCAGAGGACCACCAGGAAGACTTCTTCCAAAAAAAATGATTGTGTACATGTATACTATTAAAAATTATTACACATGTTAGTATAAGTTAAAGATATTTTATTAAGTATGGATACATAAATGAAATAAGTTAATTAAAAATTCAACTTCTTTATCGCCTCTTGTATCTGGATCCTTGTATTGCAGTTCAAACAACACAAGCTGGGCCACATCTTGGCCTTCTACACGGAGTCGAAGCCAGACACGGCTCCACATTGCTCGCTTTGTATACTTTCTTTTGGTTATTTGTACATTCTTTTTCTCTTCCATAGTTTTTTCGTGCTGCATTTCACTTGCTAGGACAGCAACTATAATTTTCCATGCTTCTTTATTCATTTCGCTTTTTATTCTTCTTGTCTTCTTTGATGTAAACAAAGCAACGTTACAATGTTCATATGATCCAGATGATTCCGATGAACCAATGGTTCTGTAACTGACTCATACTGACTCATCTGAGCTCATCAGGCATGTGTAAAAGCGAAACTGATGAGTTTTGGTCTCACGAAAACTCAGCTGAGTGATCAGGTCGTGTAAATGAGGATTTAGCAAGTAGGTTGACTAATTCTAAAAAGTAGCCCCTATGGCAGCTAGTGTCATCTTCTCTGTGACCACGTAAGGCCAGATTTTGCTTTGCGAGAAATCTTATAATATTGAAAATTCTGCCGAGAATTTCATGGAATCTTTTCGATTCTTGTTCCATAATGTCATGCTCTTATTTGTTAATATGCTGTTCTTTTTGTGCTCTGAATTCCAGCTCTTTCCATTTTAAATAATTTTGCTTCCGAAGAAGACTGGATTCGTGATTTAAAACCTTGGGATTTAGTTTCCACCAAGTATTAAATCCGTTAGGATGGAAAGTTGATTCGTTTTCCTGACCTGATGCGTTACTGATATCCTGTGGTATTTTGTTGTAAGAAGTAGGCAATACGGATTTAGATGATGTTGCTGAATCGTAAATGTATGCTGCTTTCAGTCGATCGATGGAATCCTTAGCATGCTTTTGCTGCGTGTGGTGTATGAAGTAGTTATCATGCGTTTCAATGACCATGATCCGGTTCTAATGGCGTTTTGACTCGGTTGACTCTAATGAAAACGTATTTGGAATCTGTTAATGTTGGCTGTATGACGAGCACATTTAGTAGTTGGTAACTTAGATATGGCTTTGCGATGTTCTTTGATAAACTCCGTTTCGTTTGTGTTTTGCGAACGTGGAGATGAGATGGTTGCGTTTTCAGATCACGTCGGGGTCACCATGTTTTGCTTAGATTCAACAGTTCACTAAGTATTTTGATTTAAATTTTAAGTTTAACAACTACAATGTGCTTTGAGTGGCAAGTCAGCGCAAGTCTCTGTCTTTCGTCATTTTGTTAGTTATGACAGCTATGTTTGAGATGGTACAGTAAAATGTATCGAAAATTATTAGATGGGCGCTTAAATTGAAACAGTGGGAAGCTGCTGCCACATATGCTTGTGCCGTGATTCCGACAGCCTTGCGTGTCCGGCTGTTTGTCACTGAGAGAAGGATGCTAATATAGAGCAGCTTAGTGGGGTGAACAGACGCAAAGGACCACTCTGATCCACGGGACTGAATGCACTCAAAGAAGGGATAAAGGTATTCCGAAGCAGGTTAGGTACGTGCACAGTCTGAAGCACGAGCTTTATGACACTACCCTGATTAAATGTTTACCTCCACTCTTTGAGCTCTAATCGAAAAGTTTCGTCATGAAGCAGTGAGTATTAGAGATAAAATTTGCTTTGCCTCTCCATTGTGCGTAGTTTAAGCCATAGTGCCTTTATATACATTGTTTAGATGCTTCCCTAACACTACCCGCGCATTCGTTGTTGTTTTACACAAAGCGATAGATGACTTTGGCCACGTAGAGCAACAACAACAAATAAAGAATATTTCAAAATTCCCAACTTAAGGCCGCACCCCTTTCCCTTTGTTAACTATTTCAGTTGAAATTCCAACGTGTTTCACTATTTCTAAAAATTGTTAAAGCTAACTCTCCAAATTCGGTTTCGAGTTTTTGGCTGGCCCGCTCAAAGGCGAGCAAGTTTTCGAGAGCAGTTTTGTGATGCATCATCTGTTATGGCATTTTATTTCTTTATTTCGTTTGCTCCGCGTATATTAACAATATTTCATGCATAAAAAGCAAGTGAAGTTCGCCCGCCGCCGCCATCGGTGCGATGACGCGTATGCGCAATGTGCACGTGCCTCTTCGGCATGATGTATGCAGCAGCGGCAGCGACAGCGGCAGTTGTGGCAGCTTCTGGCTGATTCTGGTTTGGTTTTTTTTTTTCGCTTCGCTCTTGTGTCGCTTGGCTCCCGTAGTTTTGTGCATCATTGGCTTGATGCCTTTTCAGCTCGTTCCCCGCCTGGACATTTTATATCTTTTCCACTTGCCGCTGCCAGGCAATGATCCCGCAACAGCAGCACAAGCACAGAGGGCAACAAAAGTGAGTATAAAGAAACAGAAACAAACAAATATAAGTTAGGCGACATGGTGCTACTCCGGCGGCGACTTTTGCTGCTGCTGCCAAAAACAATACGTATAAATATATCTGCACGAGTGTCGTGTCTCGACTGCGTTTCACGTAATTTTATTTGCAATTTTTTGTTTCGCTCGTTTTTGTTGTGTGGATTTATGACAGATATTTGGGGTTTGTTTTGTATTATTTTTTTAGTTGACTTTTTTGCATTGGCGGCTTTAAGCTGTTAGCCTACTTTGCGGCGATTAATTTCAATGCCGGACATTTCAAATATGCTGCACATTTAATTAGAGCTTCCCGCCAAATGCAACAGACAAAACAGAATTCATAGCTATGGATTGAACACTAATTTATTTATTTATTACACACACACACACACACACATGCAAACCCTTAACATATTAAATGTGCTTTGTCATTCATAAAAAATGATTTCATTGTTCAATTTTGATTTATTAATTTTATGTTGTGTTGAATCTAAAGTTTTATTCAGGTTAAATCGTGGCCACAATTATTTATAATTAAATGATTTCCCACATCATGTAACCCAAATGGTGGTTTTCATATTCTAATATTTTAATCTCCCTCAAGAAAATGAAAGGAAAAGTGTAAATTGATGAGGGAATTCCATTCCGAGTATCATATTATACAATTTCTGTACATGGTCAAAGACATGAAGACAACAAGTCCATCAGAGTCCTTTAGAAACAGGAAGCGGAACGGAAAAGTCAGTACCGGAACCGAAACTTAATTTTGGGAAAACCGATAACCGTTTACCATTTTTGTTGGCATCGATATGTTGGTACCTGTACAGTTTCGGTTTTTATTTTACTTTCGCAGAGGGCCACCTAACTTTGAAAGTGCTTTACACCACGCCAGTAATCTTGCATCTTTTCTTTTTCCCTTCCATTTATTCCCATTACACGAAAAAAAAAGAGACCCAACATTTATTTATTTATTCGTCAATTGAACAAAGGTCTTAACTGGCTACTCTATTTCTTATCTTAAATTATATAACTTAAATTAGTTTCTAAAAGAAGAAAAGTATTCAGCTTACAAAATGTTGATTGCTGATTTATTGGTAAGGAGTTAAAGCTTTTAAGAGCCCTAGATATGGGTTCATTAAGGGAATAATTAGTTCGGGAAAATTGGTTGGAAAAGGGTTGAAAAGTTCTAAGATTTCTGCGTGGTACATTTTAATTTATCTTCCCTAACAAGGTAGGACAATCAATGCAGCCAAAAACAAGGTCGTTCAAAAACAATAAAGACGCAATAGTTCATCTATTTTCCAGTGTGGAGAGATGCACCAAGGCACATCTACTAAAATAAGGCGGCAAAGGATCAGAAAGCGCGAATTTTAGAAATTTTTTTTGCACCCTTTCAAGCCTCTTTGTATGAACTGCACTAGAGGGATTCAAAATAAATGAAGCATACTGCAACTTGGAACGCACAAATGCAGTGTAAAGGCTCAACCTAGTATAAGAATCCTTGAATTGGCTGACATTGGGCTTGACAATGCCAAACATGGAATAGGCCTTTGGCAAAATATAATTAATGTGCTCATTAAAGGTAAATTTTTTTTGTAAAATTTCACTCCCAAATCAATGGCCTCAACCCGGCTCGATAAAGTTTGATTACAAATCGAGTAAGTGGCCGTGATATTGTAGAAGCATTTGCTATATCTAACAATAAGGCATTTGTTGAGATTAAGAGGGAGTAAGTTGAGAGCACACCATGCACTGACCCTATCTAGATCAGATTGCAACAATCGACTTATCACTTAAGGATTTAATTGATCGGTAAATCTTAAGATCGTCAGCATACAGCAGAAACTCTGAGTTACAAAAATGCATACAAATGTCATTAATAAAAACAAGAAAGAAAGTCGGTCAAGCCCGACTGTAACATACTCTGTACCCTTAACGTCGCATTTGCTCACGAGTTATACACGCTTATCTCTAAGTTTCACTCTCTCTCTCTCTTTCTCTCTCTCACTAAGATTGCCGTTCAATAGAATGCTGCGGTGATGGGTGGGGGGGTGGTGGGTGTTTACTGGCCGTTTTTTGGTCATAACTTGAGTATCGTTCATCCGATCTTTATCATTCCTTTACCAAATCGATAAATAATTTTGTTTACAAGGTATCTCTAGAAGGTACGAACGATCTATCTTCAAAACTGTAGGAGATATGACGTTTTTTCCAAATTGCGGGGGCGGGAGGGGGCGTGGCAAAAATTGAAAATAAACTTGATCTGCCTGCAAGTATAAGAAATATATGCCCCATACATGTCAAACCTCTATCTCTTACCATCTCTGAGATCTCTTCGTTCATACGGACGGACAGACAGACAGACGGACAGACAGACAGACGGACATGGCTATATCGAATCGGCTGTTGATGCTGATCAAGAATATATATACTTTATAGGGTCGGAAACGATTCCTTCTCCCTGTTACATACTTTTGCACAAACTTAATATACTCTATGTACCTTCGGTACAGAGTATAATAATGAAAAGTAAAGGACCAAGGGCTCTCCCCTGTGGAAGTCCTGAAAGCGAGTTGTTTATTTTGACTTTGTAAACCCGGCGGTCCAAGTAAGATTGAATCCAGCACAATAAAGAGGAATGAAACCCTAGAGCGTTATGACAAACTTTATCAAATGCCTTGGAAAAATCTGTATAAATAACATCAACTTGACAGCGTTTGTCAAAGGAACTGCTGCAATAATTACTGAAGACCGTTAAATTAGATGTGGTCGAGCGACCTGGCATATAACCATGTTGATTTGGGTTAATGTACATCTCTACAAAAAAAGAAATCTGTTTGGCTACAATCCGCTCAAAGAGCTTAGATATATTGCTGAGCTTAGCAATAGGTCGGTAGTTGGGCACCTCCCTCTTGACACCAGACTTGAACACGGGTGTGACCGTAGCAATCTTCCACTTGTCAATAAATCGGCCAGCTGAGAGTGACATTAGTGGCTCACATAGTTCCCCAATGCAATGTTTCAGAAAAATCGAAGAAATTCCATCACAATCTGGGTAATTAGAGTCATCGCAACTCACTACAGCTTGGAAGATGTCATCCTCAGAAATGGATTAGTGCCAATGTGGGGAATTACACTCAGACTAAACAGATTATTCCATGAAGTAGAGGGTTCAAAGTTGGAACTGAAAAATGTAGCGAACAAATTTGAAATGCCAGTGTCTGACGTTGCTACTAAGTCATCCAGTGTCATAGATGAGGAGAATTCGCCTTTTTAGAATTAACGAATCGCCAAAAACAGTTTAGGATTTAATTTCAAGCCATTCTCAACATCTGCAATATACTGATTATAAAGAAATTTGTTCAGAAATTCAAACTCACGCTTGTGCTGCCTATATCTCTCCCAATCGGCAGAATCCTGCGTCTTTATAAAACGTTTATAGAATTTGTTGCGCAAATTTTAATACTTTTTTAAACCCTTAGTGTATCAAGGCAATCTATAAGAACCCTGAACCCTCATAGGAGCATTCTTATTGATAATGCAAGACAAAACATTAATAAAGTTATCATAGCAGACATCCACGCTGCTATGCGATAAGACTGAACTCCAATTTACAGCAGAAATATCAAAACGAATTGCATGAAGGGCAATCTCATTAAAATTATATTACAAAAATTCTCGCTCTGAGGGAACAAAAGTATAAAAGTTAATGTTTAACAGCAAAGGCATATGATGAGAATCACAGTTTGAGATTGGAATTTTGATAAATATGAAGATTGCAGCTGACATCAGAACATTTTCCCCGTTTTTGGTTAACGATTGCACAGTGTTACAGCCAAAATATACTTTCGAAATGACCTAGCATACGCATTCACGACAGACAAGGTCTCCGAATACTGTTACCAAGTATAGAGATGTACTAAGCTATAGTGAATAGCTGTGGGCACTGGTTGTTAATGAGTTGAAATTCGCATATAAACCAATAGAGCCGTGCACAGCAAGAACCGTACTCAGGCAGACACGGTTAAGGCTTGTGAAAAGCTGATTGCTCTCTTGACGCAAGCCTTGGCAAGCGTTCGGCTCTTATCGGTGTGAATCACATGCTCATTTTGGGCGTTGCGTGTATGCGTTTAGCCACTGACACGAAGTTTAATACTTAAGAAATTGCTTTTCAAGTCGCCCAAATAAGACCCAATGATGACTGCATAACCATGATTGTAATAATACTGTACCGCGATAAAATACCATGGATGACGACGAACCATTAAATACCAAACAAATACCAAAGAAGATCAAGCCAAGTAAAAATGGAAAAAAAACTGACATCAGCATGCGAATCTACCATAGCAGCGATTGGCAAATCATATCCCATGAAGAACATTCATTAAAATTATGTATATGTGAATATATGAATGTACGTAAGATGGGATTTGCACCTTTAGTTTAGTAATGAAGAAAAACCATTTCTTCTTCTTGGCTTTGACTGGACGTCCGGTAAACATTCCCTGTTCAAAAACCATACGATATATGCTAGATATATGGAAGGCCGAGCTTCCATTTTCACTTTCGTAAACATTTTTCGATTTTCAGACAAATTTTCCCAAAATCTTACATTGCACTCGTGAATTAGAGAAATATCGACGGAATTTTTCGAAATTCTCATTTTATATGTACGACTGCCGATATCTGGAGATGCAATAACAAAAGTTACTTTCATGTAACCGGCCACTATATAGATAGCAATCTACATCGTCATTCTCTCGTGCTCGCATACGTAAACGTGTGCAATTTTCTCACACACATGAAATACTTGTTACTATATCAGCTGAAGTTCATAGCAAATACGGACTTACGGAGATATCCAAATGTTAAACAGTTACAGAAAATGTATCCAACTTCGGAAAAGCATATAAAGTGTACAGTTTTAAAGGAAACAAGTGAAGCCCGAGTTTTTAGACTAGTCTGATTTAAAAGTAGCTGAGGCTGAAATCATTTTTCCAAGGCACTTTAGATGCGTATTAAACGTTTTGAGCTTGGTTGTTACGAAATATGCTGAAAAGGCTCTACGAAACACATTATTCAAGCGATTGTACAATTCTTCCTTAGGGAAAGCAACGACAACTTGGAATGCTGTTAGCAGAGTAGAAGCAGATGAAGTTGACAACAGTAGCAGCACCAGATGGAACAGTTTTCATGACAGTATTATGCGCATTTTGGAACTTATTGCCTTTAAGTTCTAAATAAAAACAAAAAAATTGTAAAGTGTTTTAAAGATTGGCTTGTTAAAGCAATTGTAGCATATAACGTGTAAATTTGTTAGAGCAGCTAGTAGTTAACTTTTGGTAGAGCACGCGCTGGCTTCGGCTTTTTGCTCTGGTCGGCTGGGGTGGGTTCAGGAAATTTTACCAACAACAGGTTAGGAGCTCGTACAGGAGGAGGCTAGACGGGAGTAGGATAGTTAGGCTACAGTATAGGGCTTTGTTGGTTATGTTTTCACAAAGCCGTGAGAACGCCCACCCTACCATGATACTTTAGGGCCGAGAATAGATTAGAAACAGAAAAGGATCCTTCCAACAAAGCTTCTCGCTTAAAACCCTATTTCATAACGCTGCTGCATGGTTTCCCTAAAACAATATACTCTAGATAGAAGATACTCTTCATTATACGACGGGAAGAACAAGTTAAGGCTAAGCATTATGATCGGGCTGAACCTAATTTAATACTAAGAGAATCGATAAAGTGACTAAGTTATATGTAAATCTAGAAGGAATAATATATAAAAGAGTATAATATAAAGAAACTTATGCTACAAATTTAGAGATATGGAAATGCGACTTCATTGTTTGGATAAGCATAAGGCCAATTATGTAAAGGTAAACGCTTATTTATAGAAAAACTTAGACAATACGATTTAAATGTATGAATGGAATTTAAAGTTGCTCAAAGGCAAATATCATTTCTGAATTTGAATATGTATGACAATTTAATTCAAGATAGTTAAACACTTCAAATTAGACGGACTCAGATTTGATGCGCATCTTCAAAGTTAATTAAAGCAAAGCACTTACGGCAAGGTTTTCCTCCCAAGCAGAAAGATCTTTCGTTGTGTAGGCCGGTACTGGAAAAATGGTGATTAGCTGATGCTTAAAGAACATGATGATTGCCGAATTACGAATACCACTGTAAATTAATATTAATTAGTTCATATTCATTTCGAATTATTTTCCTTTGACCATAGGTATGAATTCTCATTTTGGTTAAACAGGTATGCGGTTCTTGTTGCCGTATTAGTTAGGAATTGAGTAATAAATCACTTTTCTTAATAAAACAATTAAGCACTGTACCAATAGAGAGCATTCATAGCTGGTCTTAAACTTTGATTGAAGACACCAAGAAAAAATATCAATAGGCTGAGCAGGTTACACTCTGTGGTCGTAACCTCAATATATCCGATGTCGTGCAGGCAGGGACCACTGTAGAGCGACGGATGGTCTATAACAGAGATGGGCGCGTCGCGACGTTCCAATGCACACGAGGCAGCGCGCGCTGTCTCGTGTGCATCGGACCTCTGCCGCGGCCGACTGCACAAAATCACACGTACGCTATAAGCATTGAAAGCTATTTATAGAACACGAATGCGGCGCACGCAAATTGTGCTTGTATGCGTGTGAAAAGTGTGACGATATGTGTGCATGCCCATCTCTGGTCTATAACCTCAATAGACCCAATATGTCATAGGCATCCTATGGTAGAGGAATAGGTCATCTAGGAGTGAGGTGGCCTATAAGCTTCCTCAAGTGGTTGCAGGACAACTATGGTCCATTTAGGTTAGGCTCAATCGTTGCGAAAATGGAAGTACGACTCCACGAGGAGTGGCCAGAGACAACACCTATGTCAACGAGCCAGAAATTATGGGTCTGGTATAGCCATCAGCACTAGGCAGAAATTCCCTGATCACAGGTTCAGTCAGTCCCCGATTCCGGGAGCACCATGGGACGAGTTTCTATCGAGCACTTAGACACTTTAGGCGACATCAGTGTCTCATGGACCAGTTACTTATGGACGGTAATTCACTTATCCTGCATGGAACTAGTGGTGCCAACCTAGATTGGAAATTAAACAATCATAAACCAGTGTCAGCTATAAAAAATTTACAATATTTACCCCAGATGGGATGACACCACCGACGGAATTGATATTTCTGCAACGCAAGGCCTGAACCAACGTGAGGACGAAGTAGCCCACGGAGAAGGCTGTGTGCTGGGCAGAATTCTATTTGCAGAAAACTCGTTCACTCAGCATGTGCAATTATGCAAAAAGGGTTACACAAACTACTCACAATTGGTTTCTTGTATAACTATTGATGATAACTCCACAATTTTTTGTGCAATGCCACTAACACATTGTACACGCATACATATGTATGTATTGGCGTGGGCATCTAGGTTAGGTTAGACACTTTAATGACTTTCACGAAAGGTTTTAATTGTACAACTGCACACTTTGACGGCCACGAGGAGAAAAGATCGAAGTGGCTGTCTGCTGGACCCAGGAAGTCTGTGTTAGCGCAATTTTTCTTTTTAGCTTGCTTTCTCATATACAAAATTTGGAGAATGCGAATAGACAATAAACGGCGATCTAACTGGGGCTGCCAACTTGGAGCCAGGTTTCAGTCGAACAAAAGCTGACTGATATGTTGCAGCAAGCAGTGCCAAACTGAAAATCGTTATTATTGAAAATAAAGAAACGATTCAAACGACAAGCGAAATATATTACACAATTACGGAAAATTTGGAAACTGTAAGAAAGACTTTAAGACTTTTACGATACCAGAAATGGAAGATTGGATAAAACTTAAAAAATTGTTATGAAAATTCTAATATTGAATTTGGAAGTCTGTAGTGCGCTTGTCGCAAAACCTTTGGTAGTAGTTAATAAGTAAATTTTCTCTAAGCATCCGAAAAGTAGGCATACGTAATCATTGAGAACAGCCATCACAATTGCCTTTTTATCAAATGCCTAAAAGTATGCAGCTTAAGACAGCAAAGACAGAAATCGTTTAAATCTGCGTTAGCAGCACAACTTAATTCAGTGATTAAAACCAGCACTGCGCTAGAAATTTGCATTTCGCAACCCTGCAAATAGGTTAGCTGCTGGTTTGATTCGACTGGCCCTTCCTTTTCCGTTTTGGTCGTCATCAAGTTAAGTTCACACCAATTAAGCGATCAAGCAAATAAATTTTTTTTTGCAAACTTAAGCGAAGGAAAATATTTTGTCACCCTGACGGAAAAGATTTCAGCCCCAAGGCATTACCTTTAAAACACAATTAAAGGGCCAAGCTACCACGTAAGTGTTTTTCGACCAATTTTTGTCCGTTTTGGACGACTGACCATGTGTCTCCCTAACCTCTTAGGTTTGGCCCTTATTAGGCGTTGACACTCTTTTGGGTATCCCAAATTGCCCATCAGCTAGTGTACGCCAAGTGTACCCAACAACACGCACACACCTTTGCGTATTTAAGACGGGCCAAGATCTGGCTGGGATCAGACCACCGGTGACTCAAGCGAATCGATCAGCGCCTCTCTCTTCTCATCGTCTCATCAACTAATGGTTGCTGTGTGTGTGTCAAGTGCAGTGCCTACGCGAAGTTTAAACGGTCTAGTCGACGTCTGCCGACGAGCAGAAAATTTTAATTGCTGGAGCGCAGAAAAAGTGCTAAGAAAATTGGTGAAAATTGGCCAAAGATCAGCCATAAAATTCTGGTTCCACCCATATCAACACCAATCCAAAATTTTTTTTGTGTGAAGCCATAATTAAATCATTTAAAAATTGCATTAAAATTTTGTGGGCCATGTGCTAGTGCATATCAAACGGAAAACTTTTTCCTCGTATAGACCCGGTAATACCCTTGAATGAAACGAGAAGAGTACGACATACAAGAAAGGCCCATATTCGTAGCAAAAAGTAATCATAATGAGTAAATTGTGAAAATTTAAATAATTGGCAAAAGTGAGATTAAACAAAAGATCCCCATGGCAGTTCAATAAGTGAAAAAAATTCTAATTAAAATTAATTAGCCACCCAGTGACCCAAGGTCCATCACATCCTCCTCACCTTTTTTTGTGTTTTTTTTTCTCCGCAAATGATAATTGAGAAGTGATAAAAGTAAAAATTTCGAGCATGCCCTATGATCGGAATTATTATTATTATTAATTGCCATCTAATGAACTAATTACACATATTTACGCAACCAACAACTAAAACTACAGCACACATCAACACAACCTTGGGAGCGCTCTCAACGATAAACAATTGATGGGTAAGTGATCGGCTTCGGTCGTAATAAAATCTGCATTGCAACAATTATTTCATTAAATTGGCAAATCAATTAAAACATGAGTCAACACACATAGTTCCCCCATGATCAGCTGTATATCCAAATTTCAATTGCTTTGCTTATTCGCAGCTTAATAATAATGAACTCTTTTATTGCCCTTAATGATAATTAACCTCCGTGAGCAGCAACAGTTTTTGTTTGTAAAATTAGTCTTTTTGTTTTGATCGACACCTTCTGTGTTCAGTATTAGCCTCAATGATCATCACCGCCTGTCTGGAAATTAGATAATTTTACAATCACTTATGATCATTAACTCTGTCTGTTTTGCGAGATCGGCCTTGAGTGCGGAAGAAGTTTATGATCTTTAATGATCATTTAATACTCATATTTGCCAAGAATTTATTTTTCTGATTAGCCTAAATAGATATCTATCAGTGAAAGCGTAAATATATAAGTATACCTTTAAATATATTTTAAGCATGAATTAATTTTGAATTACTCTTCTTTTGCTAGCCATAATCATGAATACTTTCTTAAGCTTTAATTGTAATAAAATGGAAATAACTATGAATTGCTAAGCTATCTTCTCCTTGGGGAGCCATGCATCAGAGTAAAATGATAGGGGTTTAGATCGAGAGTGTGTTCTAGGGATCACCGACCTGCGATGGGTCTTGCGGCATTGGTGGTCAAATTGCTGTCACCACAACATCTGGGCAGCACAAACACACAAACGCCACAGCATCTGCAACAACATCTTTGCAGTTGACTTTCAGAAGCCATGTATTTATCTGTCCTTATTTCTGCTTTATTTTTCTTTCCTGTCTAGTTTTTTTTTCTATTGAACCTCAAAGCCATATTTTAGCACGCGAATATCTAATATGATTATCTATGGTAGCACAATGATCAATTATAAAGACCCACCCCTTTGCCGACGACAATTTGAGCCGGAACCAGCGCGTGCTTCATTCGTCGCTACACCCTACATCAGCTCGTCAGAATGGACATATCCATCGTTGTATGTTACAAGTCTTAGTTATCTTGCCGATTATGCAAGTCTTTTGAATCTATACTTAAGTATAAAAACAATTGCAATGTTTTTTATAAGTATAATACCATTTTGCCTAGGTCTGTCCCAATTGAAAGAATTTTTAGCAGAAGAGGCCAAACACCTACACCAAAAAGAAATATAATGGGTGACGAAATATTCGAAATTCTTGTTATATTAAAAAAGCGAGATGGTATATGAGAAACATTTTAAAAATATAGCATCGTATGAAGTTAAATCGTTCCAATTTTAAACCTCCCTAGTTTCATTTAAGCCCATACAGCTAATATTTATTACTAATGTAATTTTTAATTTAAAACTACCTTTTTGGGTACCTTTACCTTTACCTTTCCTATAAACTAATATTTTATATAGTAAATAGTTCATAATTAGCGGTCCATCAAAGACATTATATCTTATAGTTAACATTTACCATTACAATTCATAAATGTTTGTGTACTTTGCATTGCACAGTGGTAGCTCCCATAGGCCAAAAATAAAAAAAACAAAGTCAAAATGTTGACTTTAAATGTACCAATTCTTATTTATAATTGGTCTAGCTATTTGAATTTATTCATCGTTTTGTTTTGCTCTATCTGTCCTCTTCAAGAATAACATCGAAAGAGAGAGCGTGATATTCATTGGGTATTGCAGCGTAAGCAACGTGCAAGCGAAGCTCTCCGTAAAAAATTTGTAAAACTTATTTAAAACAAGTGTTTGTGCAATGGAAGTGATTAATATTTTAAATAAAAGTATTAACTTTCTTTTTACAACAAAAAGTATATGTAGTATATGTTGTGTTTTGTGTAAATCATTATTGTATTTAGTACATAATTGTGAACGTTCTTAGTTTGTCTTTTCTGTGTTTGGTTAGAGATTTAGTTGTGAAGGGATTATTGGGGATGATCAAATCTTTTTGTATAATATTCTTAAGCATTTTAAGAATATAAGAAAGTTTAATTCAAGTGCCGTAAGGTGCCGTGCGGCTTGCAATATACGAAAAGGTAACCTAACCTCAATTTTAAAAAAGCTTTGCCTTGACGAAGAGTCGTATTTCGAAAACCAAATTGATCAGCTTAATTGTAGCATGGTAGCAATACAAAATCGAACAATTGAAATCGAACACTTTTTGCAACTGACCATGGTTGATGGTAAAGTTTGTAATGCATTAAGTGATACAACATCCACAAAATGCTATATATGTAATGCCAAGCCTACTGAAATGAATAATCTAGATATTTGTTTAAAAAAAGAAGTTCGTGAGGAGCGATTTGAGTTTGGCCTTTCACCACTTCATGCGTATATTCGATTTTTTGATTATTTTATTCACTTATCGTACAGATTAGACGAAAAAAAATGGCAAATTCGATCACAAGAGGCTAAAGATAAGACTTCATTACGAAAAACATTTATCCAAGATGAGTTCAGGGCCAAAATGGGTCTAATAGTAGATAAACCAAGAGCTGGAGGAAGTGGAACTTCGAATGATGGCAACACAGCCAGAAAATTCTTCAATAATCCTGATATATCTGCCGACATTACGGGAATTGAAAAAGACTTAATAATCAGAGTCTCAACTTTGTTGCAAGCGTTACCTTCGGGCTACAAGATAAATCCAGTAAAATTTGGTGACTATGCTCTTCAAACCGCAAAGCAGCTGATTGACAAGTACCCCTGGTTTTATCTCCCCCCATCGGTTCATAAAGTTTTACTTCATGCTCCTGACATTATAAAACATTCTTTGCTTTCGATTGGAGAGCTTTCAGAAGAAGCCGCTGAAGCAAGAATTAAGGACATTAAAAAATTCCGACTGCAACATACACGCAAAATTTCAAGGATCTCCTCAAATACAGACTTATTTAACAGACTGCTTTTAAGTTCTGATCCATTTATTAGTGGACAAAGAAAACTTAAGTATAAGGAAAAGTCAACTCTACTAGAGTCAACTCTTTCGTTACTTGATGAAACCATTTAAATATTATATAATTTTTTATTATTGTTCGTTTTGTTTGTTCTAACTTTTTTGGGGGGGTGGAGTGAGTAATCACTCCCACACTTTTATATTACAGGTCCAAGTTTGTAAATAACTTACAATAAAAAGTTCAGCCTGTTATG
The DNA here is from genome assembly GCA_037044535.1 of Lordiphosa magnipectinata. Lineage (NCBI taxonomy): Eukaryota > Metazoa > Arthropoda > Insecta > Diptera > Drosophilidae > Lordiphosa > Lordiphosa magnipectinata. The sequence continues at coordinate 19,868 of JBAMBO010003588.1, forward strand.
ATTACAAGAAATGAATTTATGACCACTGAAAAAATCGTTCCTATGGAAGCTATATGATATAGTGGTACGATCTGGCCAATTTTTGTAATATATATTTATAATATTTTGATAGATTTTTGGTAAAAGTTTCATAGCGATAGCACATCTAGAAGTATTTATGGCCGCGGCTCCATACAAGCCCGACCACTGTGCATTGGTTAGTGCCAAAAGTGTTTACCTTAAGGTAGGCCATACAAATACTTGTAGTATAATGACAATTTATGGAAATATGTTTTATGATTGACTCTCCGCCATGTCTAAACACTTCTCACATGTCTCAAGAGATTTGATCGATGACAGGCCACTGCATTGATATAAATTTCGTAGCTCTCGCTCACACACACACACACACACACACACACTTCGAAAACTGATTGAATGAGTGAGTGACTGAAAGATTTTATAAATGATGTTGCTGCTGTTTGAAAAAACAAAAGACTTTTGCCTTGGACTTTGAATGATGGCAAAAAGCGAAAAACTTTTTGCTTAGATTGCTTTTGCTTGTTGAGGACAGGAGTGCGGTGGGGGGGGTGGGTTGATACTACGCATAGATAAGCACCGATGTCGAAAGTTTTGATTGAAATTAATAATTTCCAATTGCTGTTTTAGGCGGCGGCAGATTCTCTCGCTTATCTGTGCTTTGTCCTGCTTGGCCAGAAGTTGTCACAGTGGACACTTGGCCGGGAGTTGTGCCAAGACGTGGCTGCCTGTGCACCACTGTCCAATCATGCCTCCCACAACTCCCAACTCTCTACCAGCTAAAGTCTAAATATCCTGGCTCTATGCCTGAATTGCTTTCTTTTTTGTTGTTGTCATTTGCGGGGCAAAAGTTTCCATTGGTTTTGGTCTGCTGTTCATCAACACGAAGGACCGTAGGGACGCAGGACCGAAGAGTGCCGGATATCGAGTCAGCAAATGCTCCACAGACTTCACGATGCTGCTGCTGCTGCTGATGTTGTTGTTGTTGTTGTTTATCATGACATATTTGGTGGAGCAGGGGGAGGGGGAGGGTGGAGGGTGCGGAAGTATGCTTTTCTTTGGCTTGTTTCCTGTTAGTGCCGCCAGCGTTCACTACGAGTTCGATCCTGTTGCAGCTCGGCAAACATCTCCAACTCGATTTCATTTGGTTTTGCTGCTTAGGGTTGCTGGGTGGGTTGGTTGCAATTTCCAATCAAATTCAGTCAGCGTGAAACCAGAAATTTTGTGCTGCAGCACAACAAAGTTTTCAACAACACTTCAAAATTGCTGCACTGCATAAATTTCCATTCCGAAAACAAAACAAAATCAGAAGAAATACGCAACAAAAAAGCATTGCCTACTTTTGAGGGCGCACAAAAAACTAAACCAATTACAAAGTGATAAACTTAGACCCCGGCCGGGTGCCTTCTTCTTTTGACTTGTTCAATTTGGGCTTTTGCTTTGCTCTATGCTTGGTGTTTGCTTTGGCAATTTGCAGCTGCCACACACACACACACACACACGCACACGAGCACAGCTGCACTTGCGGTTGCACGCAAATTTGTTGCAACTGGCAGTTTCCCATTTAGCTGGCCATCAGTTGCACTCAACACCCCACCCGCTTAAAAATGATGCTGCAGGTATGCTTTGACTTTGATCCTTTCAATGCAATGACCACTCAAAGATGCATGGCAATTGTTTCAGTGCACTTTTTTTTTTCTCCTCCTCTTGAAGCGATTTTTCTTATGCATCTCCTCCTTTTGGGCCATTACTTTTGCTTTAACTTGCACTTAGCCGCTGACAAAGCATGAGAGCTCAGCAGACAGCCATGGGTTGCTGGAAAGGGAATTCGCATCATTACTCTCTGGCAAAGGCGCCGTCGAGTGCATGAGTTGACAACTCGGTGTATTGGCTGCCATTTTTGCAAAAGAAAAGACAAATATTGCACATGTCATTGACGTGCGGTGCGGTGAGCTGCGACCGGGAATGGTTTGATGTTGATGACTGCTGCCTGTCATAGTGCTGACAGTCACTCTGATTGTCTCAAGAAACTAGCTGCGGGATTTTTTTGTCCCAACCAGCATACAAAATGCATTGCCTACTTTCAGGCGGAGGCGGTTTAAGTTTGTAAATAAAAAGTTTTTGAAATGTTTGCAGAAGCAATAAAAACACGAAAATGTCTCAAAAATGAGTTGAAACTGACCAGAAAAACGGATTATAAACGACTCTTCAAGAAGAGTCGCTGCTAGGGTACCATTTTCTCCCGACAAAAATATCATTTATGAACCGAAAACTAACGCACTTAGGACTTTTTTAATCAGATTGAGGACTCGAAAAAGGCTCGTCGTTCATTATCGTTATCTCTTCAAGTTGAGGGATCAAGTCTTAAAAAATACGCTTGGCAGGCCAAACGAATCAAAAAATGCTTTGTTCCATACGAAACAAAGTCGCTTATTGAATTGAACAGTAAGCCTTCTGCGTTCGATATTTTGTTTATTATTTTATTCATTTGTTTATTTATTTAGAGGTAAATTTAACAATGTTCAGTTAAACACGAATTTAAAAAGCAATACAATTAAAATCCAGCTAATAGCAAAATCTGACCCGGTGGGACTAATTTATTGGCTAATGCCAGCAGCTATGGCAAATGCCGGAGATTTCATTTTCGGAGTTAGCTTCGGAATCGCATGAAGGGAAAGGCAAAAAACAGCTGACTGACTGGCAGGGTTGTAGGCGTTTTTTTTTCAAGTTTCTAAACTAAATGCTGAAAGCGTTTTTGGTATGCAGTGAGTCCAAACTATAAATTATTCTTAAGCCTTTAATACCCAATTTTATCGGGTAAAGAATTCAAAAAACCCTGAGCAGAGCCAAATAATTATTTTGTATTGACAACCCCTGTTGCTTACAAGTAAGTGAAGTGCACAAACATAAATTCAAAAATGCCCGCAGTTGCATTTACGGCTTTGGCTATTGCTGGGAGAAGGCCGTTGACGAGGGACACAAAATCTTAAAAAGAGTTTCAGAAATGATGCAATCCACTTTTGATGCTGCCAAGATATCCGACTGCATGGCATTACTGCTTCTTCCCACGGAGTTCTATGTTTCCACCATAAAATCATCCTAAAATTTGTCAAGATCAAAATAAATGTAAAAAGTGTAACTAGAAATTTCACCGCTGACAACTTGTCTGCCATTTCGTAATTTGAAATTCTCGCCGATATATTTTATCGATAGGTTTTTCCCGATACTTCATTGAATTAAAGCGTGGTACGGAGACGCTGACAATTTTTGCCGAGCCCATCTAATTACATAGCTCAGGAAATCCACTCACGAAAATGCTCAGAGCGCATTGTCAGAGCGAGTACGGAGCAACCAACAATTCGCTATGACAATTTGCGTGGACCTGCCAACTCGTTTTTTTTGAAAACAGCTGATAAATTGTCGAAGGGGGTCTGCAAATTATGAAACTTGTTCGATAATTGTCAGATTTCGTGACCGCAATTAAAAAAATGGATGCAAAAATAAACAAAAAAACCATACAAAAGTCATTTGGAGAACTTTACGGATGACGAACAAGCGGCGTTAATCAAAGCGGTCGAGTCTCAATCCATTTTATGGGATTTGACTAACAAAAAGGATTTCGATACCCGCAGCTGCATCACTTGTGGCGGAGAATCCAATTTATGCATTCCACCCGAGTCTAAACCTTCGCAGTCTCCACAGCCCACGGAACGGTCCTACAGCCAACGGCCAAGCAGCCCTAAGCTGAAGTCTTCACAGCCCATTATAGTAGTGGCTCCTTCGGCTTACTGTGGTAGCTTCCGTTGCTACTGTTGTGGCCACCTTTAAGTCCGTATTCACCTAGTTTATCCTCCTCTAATACGCCCGGCGAGTATGATCCGCCTGCAGTCTATGGAGCTGGCTGTGGCTATGAATATTGCCTCTGGTTTAATATGCGGCCCAGCAAATGATCTTCCAAATGCATTTGCTTTCCGTTGGTCACTTGTTTTGTGCTCCTTCCACTTTTTCCTAATATTGCTGTTGCATTTTTTTACAGGTGGTCTAAATAATATTGATTCACATTTATTCGAATTTATTTTTAGGTGCCAGTCTCTTGTATACTGCGATACTTTGTTGAACCTATTTTGCACATTTTGGTTTATTTCTTTAATTGTCTTGCCACTGTGATATATATTATTACTAAGTCATCAGCGAATGTTATAATGTTTTCCATTGTGTTTAGTAGCGTATTTATGTATATATTAAACAGTGTTGGCGAGTTCACGGAGCCTTGCTAAAGTACGTTAGACATTTCGTATGTGGATTCTGTATGCCTTCCTTTCTTACTTAACTTAAATTCAAATACAAAGCGCTGGCCAAATGAGTTTCAAAAACCGAATTTGAGAATGTGCAGCCAACAAGTGTTTTTGTTTTCCATTTGATAATCAAATATAGTACAAGGTGCATTATAATTAGATAGAGTAGTATGGTACACATAAGTATATAAAATATATATATAAGATAAGATAATTTGTTAGCGAATATAACATATGCTAGAAATATGTGTAAATAGAGGAGAGTGAATACTTTTCCAAAATCATGCAACAAAATTTGAAGAGTTTCTCTTGCCAATTATTGGAAGTTGAGTTTTTTCATTTTCTTTTCATATTTAAAGCCACAAAATGCATCTAAGGTTCCAGGAGTGCGGGGTCAAGAGGGGGCGTTCCTGCATGCAGTAACACTTGTCTTTTAAGAACATTTTACTAGTTTGGTTTTTTGTGTAAGTTTTCGTGTTGATATGTTGGCTCTAGTTCTTGAATTGAAACACAAGTATCAATATGATGACCAATAAAACAGCGCTCAGAACTCCCACCAATATCAGCTTCTTCTTGCGTACTTTGTTCTTGTAAGAGCTTGCCTTGCGCAGATTTTCCGTTCCCTGTGAGACAAACACACTCGTCTGCTCCACATTCGACTCAATCGAATCCACCGTCAATCCCTGTTCATAGACCATGGCGCCCAGTTTCTTATAGATCTCATTGACACCCACAATATTGCTCTCCAGCTCACGTATGGCCTGTTCTTGCTCCTCCAACGCTTGTAGATCCACCTAATCTTGCATTTGTGTTTGCTGCTGCTGCTGCTGTTGATTTGATTTGCGATTGAAAAAGTTATCCTCAAAGCTATTGCCACTACCACCATTGGAGCTGCTGTTCCGTGAGGAGGCACCACCAGGGGGATGGGCAATACTATAGTTTTGGGCACGAGCCTGACGCAAGGCATTCTTTTCAATGTCCGCAGTTTTGCGTTGGATGGCCTGAAAAGCGGTCAATGCCGAGGTGAACTCATCCACCAGGCGATCCCTTTGGATTTTCAAATGCCGCTCCTTGCATTTGTCCAATTCATTGATTTGATTGTGGGTATCGCTGACCAGTTGCTGGGTATAGGTCATGATTTGGTGTAGCTGTTTCTTCAACTCGGGCGAATCCTGTGGCGTGTTCAGCTGATTGACCATGCGTTGCATGGTGGTAACATTTTGCTGGACTTTTTGTATGCTAGTGGCAATGATCTGGGCCAGGCGCTGAAAATCGATCTCACTGAGACCACCACCTCCTCCGCCCCCATTGAGGCCATTCTCCATATGCTGCAAGTCCATGCTTTCGTAGGCAGACACCTTGATGACCTTCGATATTCCTTTCAGCCAGATGAAGAACTCTTTGTGTGTTGTTGCTTTGCTTTGGTATTGGTCTCACTGTCCAGGTGACCTTTGCATTGACTTGATTGATTTAGAACCTGCCAATTATAACATAAGGATTTTGCACTCCGAAAAAAAACCGAGATAATTTCGAAAGTTCTGATGCTTAAAGTTTTTATTGATGATCATATTGTGTATCAGTATTAACATGTGTTGCGAAAACTTATACTGCATAAGTTTACACATAAGTCCTTTGATCCATACTCCATCTAATGCCTTTTCCAAGTCTATAAGGCAAGCTCGCACACATTTTTTTGATATATATATATCTCTATTTATACATATCTCGAAGCCTTAACTTATATTAAGGAGTAAGCTGATGGGGCGAAGATTGTTGATGCTACAAGGGTCTTAACCTTTTTTGGGCAACAGAATCATTTTAGCTGTTTTCCACTTGTTAGGGAAGTATGCGTTATTCATTATATTATTGAATAATGAAAAATATTCTAATATTACAGAGTTTGAGAGGTTTTTAGAACTATATTGGGCACTTCGTCGAACCCTGATGATAGTTTGTTTCTCAAGTTGGCAAACATATAATTTAATTCGTTATATTGTACAAAGTAATCCTCGCATTGTTCGTTGCTCAGTGAATTTGGTTTTTTTTTTTGGTTGCTAAAATTGGTTTTCCTGGTCTGTGCGGTTTCAAATTAGATTTTTTTTTTCTGAAAAACTATGGAAACAAGATTCAACCATGTTGTGGGTTAACTGGGTCATATTCCTTTGGAGAATGAATAGATTGGAAGAAAGTGCCTATTGTATTAAGAATATACTCTTGGTCTGTAATAATCAGGTTGTTTGAGCTATCTTCTACTTCCACAAGGTCTTCCGGTATATATGCTGCTTCTCTAAGGTTTCGAAGATCGTTCAGAATTTTAAACATTGGTAGCTAGAGCGGTGTTCTTTTTTTAATATTTTGTTTTTTTTTTTGTTATTTTTATTAGTTTTTTTTCGTAGTGACTGTTTATGGCTAAATTTAAGTTTTCACTGATAAGTTTTTTTATAAGTTTTAGTTTAGTTTTCTGAAATTGTAAATCTGAAAGTCTAAGTACATTTTCTAGTCTATTGTGTTTTTTAATCAGTGAAAGGGTATTTTTCTTCTCTATATAAAGCTGTTTTAGTGTGGAGTTTATAAGAGATTTAATGTAGTTAGGTGATTTAGATTTGGGAACTATGGCCCATGACAAATAAAGAAGTCGAAGTTGCTAGTATACTGATTGAGTCGGCCAACAGTGTTGCATCAGCTGTGCACAAAAACACATCTGAGCCAAACCGCATGCACCATTATACTGTAATGACAAGACGGTTGTTAGGGTAAGGGATCCTCGCTGTTGCACAGATGTGGAGCAAGTAATACATTTATTAAGCGACAGGCTTTCATTTAATTAGTTTCCTTAATATCTATTATCGAGTTTATGTCCTGTTTCGTTTCTTAGTAAGACCGATTGTCCGACCTGAAATTGTGGCTCCGAAGTTTTTTTTGTCGTACAGCTTCTTTCGGTTGATTTTGCCTTTATTCAGTATAACGCTAGCTCTATGTTGGGCTAATTGTAATTTAAACTTAACTTCTTTTTCATAATCTTCTAAATTATATAGCGGGTCTATTTTATTACCAGAAAAGGGAAAATTTTGAGGTCATTTACCAAATACCAATTTAAATGGACAATATCCATGTGCCGATGACGGCGTTACAGTAAAACAATATGTGAAATACTGGCTCCATTCATCCCAATCGTCCTTACACTCAGAGAAAAAATAGAGAATTTCGCTCTTGAATCAAGAGCATTCGTTCTCAAAAGTACGGTGAGAGTGAAAATTCTTGATCCAAGAGCGAAATTATTGATTCAAGAGTGAATTTTTTATCCCGACATTCCTGATTCAAGAGTTTCAGCTCTTGATCCCAGTATGAATAATTATTGATTCAAGAGTTTCAGTACTTGATCCAAGATCGAATAATTCTCAAAATAAAAAAATTAAAAAGAACATTTGGGGTGGGTGGGGGGTGGGAGAGACACGATGGTGGTCCCGTCTCGTCTACCTCCCCCGTCCCACTCACCATTATCAAACCACACCAACCCCAACACACCACCACCCACACACCCACCAAACTTTGTTTTAAGTTGTGATTGATTTTGAGATAACCACATAGATATTTTTTTTTTTTTACTTACTTTTCTGGGACTTGAACTCGGTACCTCGAAAGACTGAAACACACACAGGCGACGGGCAGTTTAACGAGCTCAGCTAACCTTCGTAAGGTAAAAGACGCGAAGAAATCACACTTATAAATAAACGCAGTTGCCTTTATAACACAACAACAAACTGCGCATGCGCTCTCACTCTCTGCGCTCTCATTCTCTCAACGACCAACTGCGCATGCGCCCTCACTCTCTGCGAGAGCGACTCCAACGCTACTCTCTCAAAGTTAAGTTGCCCTCACCCCCCTTGCCTATAAAAAACAAAATTGAGAACGTTTAGAACGAATTTATCTCGATTCCAAGAGCGAAATTCTTGAAAATTCAAGAGCGACTAATTTTTTTTTCAAGAGCGTTCGTACTCAAATTATTCGTTCTAGTTTTTTCTTAGTGTATTGACTGAAATGTGTGACCTTACATATTCGTTAAACGTCCGATGGCTTAAGGTATGATGTTGAGTTGATTTTTTCTATTTTGAAGCTATTGCACAGCTCTCTCAAAACTGAATTCATATATTCTGTTCCCATATCTGAAATAAGTGTCTTCATTGGACCAAATACCAGAATGCATTTGTCAAAAATGGCTTTTGCGATTGTTTTTGCGTTTTTATTTGGGACTAGTACCGGGATAAGGTATTTAGAGAGTAACTGCCTACTCGTTACTATTTTCTGATTTGGGAAGGGGGCAATGGTATCTATTAAAACTATATCGAAAGCTGTAGTCGGTGTCAGAGTGAGGGGAGCTTTATTGTGTCTAGTAATGATTTGACATACACTGCTCGCCACTTGAATAGGACACCTCTAAAGTCGATTTTCTATAGTTAATTGCTGCTAAACCAAGCCATTTTTGTTTTCTTATAAAGTTTATTTAAATGCAGTTATTAGACGAAAATTACAAAATTATTCAAAAGTTGTAAGTATACAAAAAACATTGTTAACCAATAAGTAACAAATTTTGGAGTCTTCATTTTGCACCACTTGAGTAGGACACTTTATCTAAAAACCATTTAAGAATATTTCAATCCTTTTCAAATAACAATATTACTTAAATAAGAAATTATTAACATGTTTTTAAACCAAAAAAAAGTTTTTAATAGTGTGTTGAGCCTCCTTTTTTCTCCAAAACCTCACACATTCGGTCTGGAAGGAATGCATACAATTTTCCCAAATAATTCAACGATATCGAGCCCCATGCTAATTTGATAGCTGCAATTAGTTCGGGAACGCTCGAATATTGCTGACCTGATCCATATACTTCACGTGTTAGCCATCCCCACACATTCTCAATGATATTCAAGTCCGGTGAATAGGGTGGCCAGTTTAATAACTCTACGTTTTGGCTCGCTATATACGATTTAACAATCCGGGCCGTATGTATAGGGGCATTATCATGTTGATAAATCCATTTTAGATTTGCAAAAAGAGTTTGGAAGTGTGGAAAGGCCTCTTTCAATATACCATTATAACACAACGCATTCATGGTGGTTGGAATAAATTTAAGCTCACAGGTGCCATAATAGGAAATGGCCCCCCATACCTCCAGCACTGCTGTGCAACTTATCAAGATGGTGTGGTTCTTTTCGAAGATCATGAAAATAGTAGCTGTAGCCATCGGGGCCCTCCAAATTAAACTTTTTTTCGTCCGAAAAGACAACACGTTGCCACTCCGAAGTCCAGGTGACATGTGCGCGCGCGAAATCAAGGCGTTGTAACTTCCGAGCCGGGTTAAGAGGTGGCTTCTTCTTGATTTTTAGTCTCTTCAGGTGTGTAGCATTATTAATAACACGACGCATGGTTGTCAAACTTGCTTTAATGTTGCATTTTTCCCTTATCTTGGCCAAAGAGTCGTGCGAATTGGAAGCTTCTCTTAATATAAGTCGCTTGTCCGTGATGGTAAGCACACTGTGGGTGCGGCCCTTCATGTTTTTACCATAATTAGCCTCATTATTTAAAAAATTTGTTATGGCGTGACGGCTCCTGTCGACTTTTTTTTTTACTATTTTGGCAATAGAAAGGCCAGAATCCTTGTAAGCTTGGATTTTTCCTTTCTCCGACTCAGATAATGAAGTGCCACGCCCCATTTTAATTTTTTTTAATTTTATATACACTTCAATTAAAGCAAAAAGTTGAAGTAAACCAAAATTTGTGTGCACGTGTCAACGATACCGACCACATAAAATGCATGTTCTATTCAAGTGGCGCAAAAATTCCATTGAATTTTTGCGAATGCTCACATAAAGTGCAAACAACTTTATAACGGTTCTATTCCAAAACTTGGAATATACCAGAAAGAGCGAAGAATGCTTGCACAAAGATAATATGCAAAAAATACTGTTATTCTACCATTTCGTTTTCGTGTTACGAGCAGTTTTAAAGAGAGCATACAGGGTGTCCTATTCAAGTGGCGAGCAGTGTATGTAGATACATCTTTTCTCATGTTTTTCCAACGGTACTGTCTTTTAATTTTGTTTTGTTAGCTGGATTAATATGAGCAAATTGTATAATTTTCATAATTTCCGCTTCATCTTTTACTTTAGTTATCTGTGGCAGTATTGCAATTTGTACTCTCTTGAGTAGATTATTTAACATTTATAATTTTGTATTGTTACATAGTTAAATATGAGCTCTGATGGAGCTAGTTGTAATTTATTAATGCGTTGAACACAGGCTTCTTTTTCAAGCCAAAGAAAGAATTGACCTAGGTCGAATTTTCCATTAGTGTACAATTTACTGAGTTGTATGTTGACGAGAACGGATTTTTTCTGCTGTATTTGGCATTTTTCGGTTGTTAACTTTAATATTGGTAGATTTTAGACTTCATAATCATTTATTGTTTTATATACCCGCGGAATTTCTTAAATATTTTAAGCTCTTTTTCCTTATGTTTATATGTTTGGGACCTAGTTGTCACTCTAAATATGTTATTAGTTGCTACTTCTTTCTTTCTTTCTTCTAATCGAGACAATGCATCTGCTGCATAATTTTCACTTCCCCCGATGTACTCTATTACAAAATCAAATTCTTCTAAGTCTAATTGCATTCTTATTAATTTGGACGAAGGGTTATTCAGTGAGAATAAATAGGTAAGAGGTTTATGGTCGGTTTTTAATATGAATTTGTTACCATAAATGTATTGCTTAAAATGTTGTATGGCCCAGTGAATTGCAGTTAGTTCTTGCTCAATAGTTGCTTTATTGCTTTCTTCTCTAATGAATGCCCTTGATGCATACGCTATTGGTAACTGTTTATCCCCATATATTTGGCTTAAAACTGCACCGCATGCCTTTTTGCTTGCGTTTGTATTGATACAGAATTCTTTTTTCAATATCAGGGTATTGAAGAATTTGAGGGCTTAATAATTTGGTTTTAAGTAATTGAATGCGTCTTCGCATTCTTTGGTCCAATTAAATTTTACATCCTTTTTGGATAAACGTGTAAAATGTTGAGAAAATTCCGCGAAATTTGGAATGAACCTTCTGTAGTAATTGCATAACACAATGAAGCATTTGGCCTCATCATCATTTTAATAATAACACAAGGCAACAAAATTTGACTTTTTCCAGTATATGCCGCAGTGTTCGGCACTTTATCCCTCAGTCCTTGGCCCTGTGCTTTAATTAAAATGCTTGAGATGGTTCCCATCTCGTTTATCGGCGGCGTGCTTATCGATAAACAATATGATCAAAATAAACAAACAAATATTTAAAGCGAGGTCGGACTATTTGATAATGCCAATCATGCCATAATTGAGTGTTCAAAATTCTCCGCTGCGAGGAAAAAATTTAAAATTTTTAAACGATTTTCAAATTAAAAAGATCTCTTAATGACAAAAGAACTGCTATTTTTCAGAGAAATAGCGGCTTTTATCAAACATACTGGACTAGAATTTTGAGGTTTATGTTTATTCGTCAACAGTAGAGTAAAATACACGTTTTGCAAGTCACTTTTAAATTGGGGAATACTCGTTAGCCGTTTTACGGCTGAACCATCACTAAGGCCGACGAAACTGGCCACACTGATTATCAACAAAACTGCTGTATCTGGCCAAATGCGTTGAGCGGCCATACTCGACGTCACGACGGAGTGACAATAGCCAAAACAAAACGAATATTTAGGGTCATATCTTAATACCAGCACGTAACACATTTGAATGGATGCCAAGGGCTTTTGACATTTCTTTTGCATAGCTAGGAGCGCCGACTGTTTATTACTTTCGCTTTTCCAATAATGTTGTCTATAAAACTCCTATTTTCTGAGCGCTCAATGATATATTCGCCAGCAAGCAAAGAATTAGATCATAAACAGACACAGCTGGAGCGATCAACGTAATGAAATATTTATGTTGGTCTGCGATCGCAAACAACGACAAGCAATTTGAAGAACAGCAAACATGCATTGTACATTAATCTATAAATAAATTAACAAAACAAAAAACACATCCATCACTTTATATATTTGAAAGCATTTTATAGCCCACAACTTAACCAAGAAGTCACTGGGAGTCCAAGTCATACAATAAGTGACAGCATACAATATTATCCAAATCATTTGGCAACAAAACTTGTTGGTTGATCTAGAAGTTTCCAAGAAGTTTGAAATAACTTTGCCAAACTTTAAATGCAAAAGCCCCATACGAAATGTACTAATCTGCTTTCAAAGATCGGTGATCCCAAGGATGATGTGCGCAATGGTGACATGTGCTGCGTCGAAATACAAAAGTGTAAGGAAAATGTGCAACTTGAAAATAAAAATCATTAAGAAAAAATAGATAGATCTCTGATCATATAAGCAGCTGGTGTACAAATTTGTTCTGGAGCTACAGCAACGCATTACGGACTTTAGTCCAAATCTTTGAAAAGAAAAATAGTTTAAGAATTTCCTCTTTGTCGGAGTAACAAGATGATGTTAACTTATAACCAGCTTAATATGTCAGTTGCTGAGAATTGGTGTTTCACGCAGTTAAAAGTGATTAATAGACCATAAATAACTTTAGTATTCGTCCTCAAGATATGGGCGAAAAACTGAAATCTTCAACATTCTCTGACGATGCTGATACTGAAAGGGTTAACTTATAGCCACCTTAATCCGTCAGTTGCTGAGAATTGGTGTTTCACACAGTTAAAAGTGATTAATAGACCATAAATAACTTTAATTTTCGTCCTCAAGATATGGGAGAAAAACTCAAATCTTCAACATTCTCTGACGATGCTGATACTGAAGTGGAGTATAAAACTATATCCCAATGTTAAAAAAAGAAAACTAGTTTAAGAATTTCCTCTTTGTCGAAGTAACAAGATGATGTTAACTTATAGTCACCTTAATACGTCAGTTGATGAGAATTGGTGTTTCACACAGTTAAAAGTGATTAATAGACCATAAATAACTTTAGTTTTCGTCCTCAAGATATGGGCGAAAAACTCAAATCTTCAACATTCTCTGACATTGATGATACTGAAATGGTGTATAAAACTATATCCCAATGTTAAAAAAAGAAAACTAGTTAAAGAATTTCCTCTTTGTCGGAGTAACAAGATGATGTTAACTTATAGTCACCTTAATATGTCAGTTGCTGAGAATTGGTGTTTCACACAGTTAAAAGTGATTAATAGACCATAAATAACTTTAGTTTTCGTCCTCAAGATATGGGCGAAAAACTCAAATCTTCAACATTCTCTGACATTGATGATACTGAAATGGTGTATACAACTGTATCACAAAGGCAAAAAGTAAATAAAGTAGAAGAATAGATCACCTCTCAATAGCGAAAGCTAAAATGGTATAAATGAAATAATGCTCAAATGGCTGACTCTAAGTTTCTATGATGCGAACCCTTATTGTAGCATATAGAGCGATCTTGATGGCATAATTGCCACTTTGACCAGCCTGAATGGAGGCTTTTGCCATTTTACGGAACACAAGCTGAAGTTGAGTATAAAACTATATCCCATTGTTAAAAAAAGAAAAATAGTTTAAGAATTTCCTCTTTGCCGGAGTAACAAGATGATGTTAACTTATAGCCAGCTTAATACGTCAGTTGCTGAGAATTGGTGCTACAAGGGGACCATAAATAACTTTAGTTTTCGTCCTCAAGATATAGGGAAAGTACTCAAATCTTCAACATTCTCTGACATTGATGATACTGAAATGGTGTATAAAACTATATCCCAATGTTAAAAAAAGAAAACTAGTTTAAGAATTTCCTCTTTGTCGGAGTAACAAGTTGATGTTAACTTATAGCCAGCTTAATACGTCAGTTGCTGAGAATTGGTGTTTCACGCAGTTAAAAGTGATTAATAGACCATAAATAACTTTAGTTTTCGTCCTCAAGATATGGGGAAAGTACTCGAATCTTCAACATTCTCTGACGTTGCTGATACTGAAGTGGTGAAAGTGGTTAAAGGACCATAAATAACTTTAGTTTTCGTCCTCAATATATGGGCGAAAAATGAAATCTTCCACATTCTCTGACGATGCTGATACTGAAATGGTGCATTCGACTATATCACAAAGGCAATGTTTAAATAAGTAAATAAAGTAGAATAATAGACCACCTCTCGATAGCGAGAGCTAAAGTGGTATAAATGAAATGAGAACGAGGGCAGTTGCTTGGTACCCCATCTAATAGCCAAAATCGGTCATCCGAAAGATAATGATATCTGTATATATATATTATATTATATTTATGAATAAATAAATTAAACCTCCAACCAATGGGACCACCAAGCAAACGTGTGAGAATGATCTGAAATCTCTAAAGCGGCGGCAGCAACACGAACACAGTTCAAGAATCATCCAACAGCAACTTTTAGTTTCCGAGGTCTCCAGCGAAAGTGCTGAGAATGGAACTGTTTTTCGAAAATCTACAAAAAATTCAAGACAACTAAAACATTTTGTAATAATTTGTGTTAAATAAGTTAGAATAATAAAATATTACGACACGCAAGAGAAATAGTAGACCAGACAAACCTTAATATATCTAGGTTTTTTATGGCAAATATTTGGCACCTCACCAATAAAACAGTGACAATTAATATATTACCGAGCAGGTTAGATCCGTGGACAGATGCGAAAGCGCAATCTGAAGCACGGGCTCATCTGCACGCTCGGAGCTGCAATCGACAAGTGAATTCTGTGGAGTGCCAGCCCGCCTTTTATAGAAGCCGCTCGATTATAGCTCACGCAATGTGAGCCGATATATTAAGGCGCTCGCTCAGTTTGCTCTATACGTGCTCGATAGCTATCGATAGTTATCGATATTTGGAGTAAGGCGCCCCATTTGAATAAAGTGTCGGTTCCGTTTTTGAATCCTAACTGCTGATTGGTTATTAATTCTATGTGTGTTGTGCGAGCCATTTTATGGCGTGTCACAAATAAAATAAATAATGAAAAAGTAGCCACTAGAGAGGATGTTTTGTTTTGGCGACAAGTGCAGCTCTAACTATCCAAAGAGGCAATTAAAACTAATGGCGCTCATATGGAAGTTTTGTCTTGAACTATTGTGTGAAAGTATGTCCCGCAAGGGGCATCATGACAGGCTTTGCAGCTCTGCGAATCCCTGAACCAAGCTTGTCGGGGCTATAAGATGAGAGCCCAGCCAGCGAATTGATGAGATTGGACGAGAACTTAACTTCTTTCTGTGCTGACAGGGTCGTCATTAAATGTTGCCGCAGTGTTCGGCACTTTATCAATCAGTCCCTGGCCCTTTGCTTTAATTAAAATAGTAATAGTTGTTTAGTTTAATGTCTTTTCAATTCAATGTTCTTTTCTTGTGTGTGTGTGTGTGTGTATGTAACAAAGCATTAAGTTGGCTGCGCTGGCTTACGTTTACGTACATTGTGCTCACATTTACGTGATTAGGGTTGCCACGTTGCTGACAGTATGAACTATCGTACGGGACACGAATGTATGACTTATATGAATGTATGTATGAACAAATCCTGTAGATGACCACCTCAGACATTCATCCTAGATATACCAGGGGGACTATTCATCGTGATAACGCATCTCCAACACGCAGTTTCTGCCTTTCTGGATCACCCGTGTAACGAAGTTTTCCAGCCGGGGTTTTAACTCAGCCTGGCCAAGGTCAATTACAAGAAATTTGTAATTCGCGGGGACTGTTTTGAATGATAGGGCGATGGGAGAATTGGTCTTCTTCTACCATCAATTTCACGCCACTACAATATACTCTAATAAAATGGGATGTGCAGACTAATAGACGGACTGAGAAACCACGTGGTTAGTACCCGACGCGGTTCCGCGGTCTGACTGTGGGACTGCAAGGTGATCGATCACGTGGTTAGTACCCGGCGTGACTGATTCCGGCCTACGGACTACTAAGGAAGGGGACCCTATTCTGCTTAGAACACTATGACTAACTGAACACACGGTTAGTGTACGACTGATTCCTAGCTCAACGATATCGAGGATATGGCCTAACACTTGGTTAGTGCCCGACGCGACTAGCTGACTGCCTGGCGAAACTCAAGAATGGGACAGGACATGCGGTTAATATCCAAAGTGTCTTACTAATAGCCTTAAGGTTCTCAAGGGCGGGACAGAGTACGCGGTTAATACCCTAAAGTCACTCAGGGATGGGGCAGAACACGTGATTAGTACCTAACATGTCTTACTAATACCCTAAAGTCACTCTAGGGTAGGACAGACCATGCACTTAGTGCCCAACGCGTCTAGAAAACGACCTAAGGACTCTCAGGGGCTCTCTACAATCAACGGACTCACCTTTGTCTTCTGTTACGACTCTGAAAATGTACCAAAAATAATTCCATACCACCCACGATATTCTTTTTTAATTCAAAATTTTAATTGCAAATTTTTTTTTATTTTTTTATTAACCGACTTAACTGCACCAGCCCTAATCTAATGTTGAACACAGTGTCTTTTCTTGCTTATATCTACCGGCTTCCACGTCGTACGAACTTATTATGCGCTTACTTCACTTCCAACTGCTCGCTTGCTGTACCAAAGATCGACTCTACCCGACCTACACCAACGTTGGCATGCTCTGGTCCCGTTATCCTCAATCATTCACACCATGATACAATTAGACAAGGTAGTCCGCTCGGTAAAATTAGGTCCCTTATTGTATGTTTGACGAATTCGTGCGCATCAATGCTTACGCTATGACGGTCGGCAACGAACTGACAATAGGGGACCAAAACGAGAGCGAGCACTTTCCGAGCGGACTACCTTGTCTAATTGTATCATGGTTCCAGTGCTGCCAACGCCTCTACACAAAAAAAGGATGGTTGAAACCAGAAAAAAAGACAGAGAACGGACAGATTTTTTTTAAAAGGATACAAAAACAGGATAAACAATGTTTCCTTCTTAATATAATAAAACCTTAATGAATATCAAAAAGTTTATTGTTGGCGACCTTTCTAAAATGTGAAAATTTAAGTTTATCCGGCTCGAGGTCAAATGAAACACACAGATGTGTATGCTGTTTTTCCGATATATTTCGGTTACTCGCCATCATCTTCAGGGACAATGGTTTTACACGTCTGGTTCGTTTGACATGGAGTTTCGAATATCTGTATTTTCGTTTAATTCATATCGAGAGTGGTATTATCAGCATCAATTCCGTGTGCATATGATGCATTCGTTCCAATTAATCGGAGACATTGCTAGTGCCGCCTGCTGACGACAAGCAGCTAATGTTGAATGTGGCTGAAACGTGATTTTGTGTACCTGTGCGAAGGGCACGGCATTTTTCATGTGTTTTTATGGTCAATCTTTGGATTTAAACTGCAATTGCCGTATTTGCAGTGTCTCCGGATCCGGATAATTGGCATCTCGGCACATCCAATTCTTTAATTCACGTTCTTTTAACCAAGATTCGCGAAATTCTTGATTGTAAACGTTTTTCGGCATGTTGAAACTTTAAAGCGCAATGAACCGATATTCGATACGCCTGATTTCGCCTGCATAGCTTTGAAAAATGATAATCGAAGGTGGAAAATCAATATGAAAGCGATGCCACACAGTTGAAATTGATAAAAAAAAAGCCTTAGAACAATTAAAAAAGGATAAATCAAAATAAAAAAGACATTTTTTTCGGATAGGGGACGTTTCAAAATTTTTCCTTAAATCGCAGTTTAAACAAGAAAGAAAGTCGGTCAAGCCCGACTATAACATACTCTGCACCCTTAATGTCGAAGCTCGAATTTGGTCACGAGTCAAACGGCCAGCTAACACACAACGCAGTGCGCTCTCTAAGTCTCTCTCTCTCTCAAACTAAGATTGCTTCTGCTGAACGCAATGCTTAGGTTATGGGTGGGGGGTGTTAACTGACCGTTTTTTGCTCATAACTTGAGTATCGTTCATCCGATCTTTATAATTTCTTCAGCAAATCGATAAATAATTTTGAGTACTAGATATCTTTAGAAAGTACGAACCATCTATCATCAAAACTGTAGGAGATATGACGTTTTTTCCAAATTGCGGGGGCGCGAGGGGGCGTGGCAAAAATTGAAAATAAACTTGATCTGCCTGCAAGTATAAGAAATATATGTCCCATACATGTCAAACCTCTATCTCTTACCATATCTGAGATCTCTTCGTTCATACGGACGGACGGACAGACAGACAGACAGACGGACAGACGGACATGGCTATATCGACTCGGCTGTTGATGCTGATCAAGAATATATATCCTTTATAGGGTCGGAAATGATTCCTTCTCCCTGTTACATACTTTTGCACAAACTTAATATACTCTATGTACCTTCGGTACAGAGTATAAAAAGTACAGATCTGTCCGCAAAAAGGGACAAATTGGCAACACTGCATGGTTCACACCACACACCGGTTTACTCTTTTCCGCTGCTCTCTCGCTCTCGAAGGTCCCGTTCGTTCTCTCAGCAGCGTCGACAAAACTGCACTTCTACATTTGGCTACTACGTAGTTCTTTTCCGCCACGGTGTGTGTGTGTGTGGGTTGGTACACGCTACTACTGCGCAGTTGTTGACGGCGACGGACGTACGTACGCTTATCTCTTTATGGGTACCGTTAGGTTGTTGCCGCCGCTGCACAGTGGGCGATTTGGCTGATCTAGCGTACGGAAAAAAAAATTTTCAACTTAAAATCTGCCAAAATTTGATTTGCCGCCGATACAAAAACGTTCACGTAGCATATCGATAACATCAAGACCGATAAAGATGGCATCATTGATCAGCTGTGAGCTTTCGAACACAACATATGAAGACACAAATTTTTTTTTATTAATTCCCGCGATTTTTACACATATTTAGATTACGGTTCTGGTTTTTTGGGTTTTCACAAACTAAAGGTATGTATTAAAAGAAAATAAATGTTTCGTCCCCTGTTCAAAGTATCCAACATTAGCTGCCCTGTGCTGCCCATTCTGACAATGTTGCTTTTTTTTAGGAATATGGCAAGGAGAAAGAGACGCTTCAAAAAAATTTCCAGCACTGGAAATATTTTCAAATGTTATTGAAAAATCGAACTGTACTGAGCAGGACTACGATTCTGTTATTAAGAAGCTCAAAATTTTATGCAAAAGACTGTCAGAGAAGTGGAGAAAGTGTCATAGGGATAAGAAGCGATTTGGGCACAACAACGCAGCTTGGCTGAACGAACACTTGGTTCTTCTACAACAAAACGGAACATTGGGTTCAGGACGAAAAGAAAAGGATATTGCTGATTGCCACCCGAAACATCAATGCACCAAAGTTTCGCATCTCGTCGAAGACAACAGCTGCAATGAGCTTATGAGAGCAACACGTATTAGTCTATACAAATGTGGAAAACGCAGTGAAGCGGATATAGTCTCAATGGTCGGCACAGATACCGACGCATCTAAAAAAATAAAAAGAAGCTTCAGAGGAAGCTTTGGCCCTCTACATTGATGGCAATTACACCAAAAAATCATATAAGCATTTGCAAGCAGGCACAAAAGAGCGAAAATCTAATATTTTTCCAACATATGATGTTTTGCGATCTGCCAAGAGGATGTGTTATCCGAATTCCATTAGAACGGAAGAATGTTGGACAGAAGTCCAGTTGCAAGAAATGCTGGACCACACAATATCTAGAATTGTTGAAGCACATCCTGATGTATTTAGCCCAATCTCAGTTGATGACAAAAAATGTAGTTTGAGACTCTTTTCTAAATGGGGCTGCGATGGGAGTTCGGGACACGCAACTTATCGCCAAAGCTTCAGCAACTCGGAACTTAAAATGGCAGATGAGCTCTTGTTTTTCATTTGTATTGTTCAAGATAGGTTCAGGGTCGAAATGGCATTATTGATAGACATTCCATTGCATAGTTCTGGCAACACTAATAGTGGTAGTACTGCTCGAAGGTTTTTTGAAAATTCTCAATTGTCTGCACAAATAACCAGAGTAAGCCATGATCTAATAAAAAGAATTGGTATCATTTTGCGCTGTATTGTCTCCGGATATTCAATAAATTCCGTCAGATTTCGCGAATACGCATAAGAAACCGCACAGATTTTCATACGGGAATATCCATGGTTTTACCTGCCCTGCTCAGTACATAAAATATTGATTCATGGAGCCGATATTAAAGAAAGTGTTCCACTTCCGATTGGCATGATGTCGGAAGAAGCCTTGGAAGCTAGCAACAAAAATTTACGGAAATTTCGGCTTGAACATACTCGCAAAAATTCGCGCTTAAATACGATGGAGGATCTGATGAACTCTCTATTAGTTTCTTCGGATCCAGTTATATCAAGCTTGAGCAAGAGTACACTAAATAACTCTGGCAAAGCATTTTTGCTTGACAGAGAGGCCCAAAATCTCTTATTGGATTATCCGGAAACTGAAGAAACCGAAGAATCCGGTTCGGACTCGGAGAACTGACTTCAAAAACTTTTTTCTTCAATAAAATATTTTTATTCAACAAAAGCAAACCAAATCAAACAAAAAAATCAATGAAAAAAATTTATAAAAAAAAATAATAGGTTGTCAAAAAAGTCTTTCGGTATTTCCGCAAGCTTGTCTTTGCAAGCGCGTAGTTCTAGTTGTATTCGTCGCATCGGTTCACGCTAGAGCTTTTTGGTAGGCTCTTTTCACGCGCTAACACGTGTTTGATTTATTGTTGTTTGTTTTTAGTCGTTCGTGAGTTATAGCGTCGCAAACATGGAGCAAAATAAAGAGAAAATACGGCATATTTTACAGTACTACTACGATAAAGGCAAAAATGCATCTCATGCTGCCAATAAAATTTGTGCAGTTTATGAACCCGATACAGTTTCCATTTCCACCGCACAACGATGGTTTCAACGTTTTCGTTCTGGTGCAGAGGTGATCGAAGATGCGCCACGGTCCGGAAGGCCTGTCGTCGAAAATTGCGATAAAATCGCTGAATTGATCGAAAGAGACCGGCATACTACTATGCATCGATGCACCGTAGCATCGGCCAAGAGCTGGGCATGAGTCATCAAACCGTTATAAACCATTTGAAGAAGCTTGGATTCAAAAAGAAGCTCGATGTATGGATGCATGCGAATCGCTTCTGAATCGCAACAAAATCGACCCGTTTTTGAAGCGGATGGTGACTGGCGATGAAAAGTGGGTCACTTACGACAACGTGAAGCGCAAACGGTCGTGGACGAAAAGCGGTGAAGCTGCCCAGACGGTGGCCAAGCCTGGATTGACGGCCAGGAAGGTTCTTCTGTTTGTTTGGTGGGATTGGCAGGGAATCATCCACTATGAGCTGCTCCCCTATGGCCAAACGCTCAATTCGGACCTGTACTGCCAACAACTGGACCGCTTGAATGCAGCACTCATGCAGAAGAGGCCATCTTTGATCAACAGAGGCCGAATTGTCTTCCATCAGGACAACGCCAGGCCACACACATCTTTGGTGACGCGCCAGAAGCTCCGGGAGCTCGGATGGGAGGTTCTTTTGCATCCACCGTATAGTCCGGATCTCGCACCAAGTGATTACCACCTATTTCTGTCCATGGCGAACGAGCTTGGTAGTCGGAAGTTGGTCACAAGAGAGTCCTGTGAAAATTGGCTCTCCGAGTTTTTTGCCAATAGGGAAGCGAGCTTCTATAGGAGGGGCATTATGAAGTTGGCATCTCGTTGGGAACTCGTCATCGAACAAAACGGCGCATATTTGACTTAAATCTCATTATTATAACCAATTTTATGAACAATTGAAAATTCAATAAAAATGCCGCAAGACTTTTTTGACAACCTTATATTTTTTAAAATTTAAAAAAAAAAATATAAAAAAAATATGTTTAAAATTAAAGTTGCTCAAAGTTGTTCCTTTAGGGGTTAACATTAAATAAAAAATTAAACAACTTTGTTAAATTTTCCTTACTTTTTGAGTAATTAATTTCCTTACGCTAAATTAGCGAAATCGCCCACTGTGCGCTGTACCCTTGGCTTCGAGTTTGGCGCGCAAGTGCACTGAGTGCCTGAGTGTTTGTGGGCCACTCTGCGCAGATGTCAACAGAGACGGGTGCGCGTGTGCAAGGCGTATTTAACAAGGTGGCAGCGACGTCGACGTCGCCCTCTTTGCTGTTGCCTTACGCAAGGCGTATTTAACACTCGCTCTCTTCCTTTCGATTGCTCTCATTTTTCGTAAGGCAACGCGACGTCGACGCTGTTAAATACGCCTTGCGCGTGTGTATGAGCGAGAGAGTGCGGCGCGGTTGCCGATGTGGTTCACTTGTGTGTGCGTGCGTTCCCTTGATTGTGCCGTGTTGACACGGCCATCGCCTCTGCCGCGATGACACTACCTAACTTAAATGAATAGATAAGATTATGTGGTTTTGGGGTCCAGTGCCTATTTCAACGAATGAATTTGACTATCTTAACAAATAAGAAAATTGAACGTAAAGGAAACTTCGATTGTGGCGATCTGAACTTTTGGGTCGTCATACCCATTTACTAACTAATAACCATTCCAGTTGCCGGACATTCAAACTGAATTTTCACCAAATAGAAACCAGAAACGGCTAAATTGCCAGCACCAGCAGTCACCTTTTTTTTTTTTGGTGGCCATGACTTATTCATGTCAACTGCTGACAAACTGCTCGAGCTGCAGTTGAAGCTGCTGCTGCTGCGACAACATCTCGGAATCTGGTGAATCTGATGAATCTGAATCCTGAAGTCAAAGCCTGGATGGCAAGCCTGACTCTTCAATCAGTCAAAGAGTGAGCGGAATCACTTTTGCCATTTGGCGTTGGCATACTAATGAACTGTCACAGGCCTGAATGGGTGGGGGCGTGGCGGAGTGGAGGAGTGGAGGAGACAGGTTATTTTGGCCCGGCTCTTGTGTCTCAAGTGCTCATATATCTTCTCCCAGTAGTGCGCTTAAATTACACTAAATCACAGCCAAACAAATTGAATTTTAAGTTGGCCAGAAGAGGGAAAAACCGCAATGCAGCCTCGGTCCGCCTTTGGATGGAAATCACTTGAAGGAGGCCACAAGTGACGGGTGGGGGAGGGAGGAGGCAGGCAGGCAGGCAGCTGGCTGAGAGGATCTTTGCCAAAATGACGAAGCAGCCGGCTGGTCCACTCAGGTGTCTTTCATCTTCATCTTATTGTATTTTTGCGGCAGCTTCTGCCGGCAGCTCCTGCTGCTCCCACAGACATTAGGCTGACAAACAATGGCCCACTCTGTGTGTGTGTGTGTGTGTGTGTGTGTGTTGGGCAGATTGATGTCAGCCAGCCAACACTTGAAATTGCACTTAGTGGGCAACAGCAGCAGCAGCAGCAGCCTCACGCAGTCGCCAGGTGACTTTTGTGTTATTATGCAAAAATTTCCACAAATTTGAATTTTCTGTATTTTTCTTTAAATATTGTTAAATACCTTCCCTCCCACACCCACCCGCTCCCGCACGGCGGCGGCGTTGACTAACGAACAGTATCTCAGTGAAATCTTGAAATTGCACTTGGCAAGCGTTCAACATGCCACCTACCTGCTCCTCCTCCTCCTCCTCCCCGGGCTGACATGCAAACATGCAGCCCAGGATGCTAGCCGGGACACCACTTAGCCACCTGTCTGTGGTGTGAGAGGTTGGCCCCAACCAAATTGCTTCGCATTACATGCCGCTCCGGACGCGAAGGAAGCAAAGTCTTCTTGGGTCCTGCAGTCGTGTGGCTCCTGCCCGTCGTTTTTTAACTGCTCGCCGCAGATGCTATCAATATTTATCTTCCTGCTGCCTTTGTCCTTTTCGCCATGTTTTCTTTTCCGTCGTCTTTTGCTACAATATTTCCCTTCATATCATTTATCAGGCTTGACGACAAATTTGTCATTCTGAATCTGTCAATTTCTGCTTTATTAATATTATACGAATCTCCAGCTGGAACTGGCCACGCCCCCCTGCCCACAAACTGGAGATTTTCACTTACAGAGATTTGATGAACCCAACCGCTTGACAGGCTAACCGCAAAACGCCTTCAGCTGCGGCTGAGGTGGGTTGGGGAGGACGGGCGTGGCTGTCAGGCAGTTGACTTGACGCTGACAGTTGTGTGCGTGGGTGTGTGTGTGTGTGTGTGTGTCACCTGTATGAGAGTCTTGGCTATGTTTTTTTTTCCTTTCCTTTCCTTTCCTTTTTTTTTTTTATTTTGGGGTCATGTGAATTTATTGCCTTGTTGTAAATGGGCGCATAATTCAGCAGATGAGTTTTTAGTTGACAGCTGAAAGAAGGTGGGCGCTGGTGGTCGTCGACAAGTGGGCGGGGCAGACAAATTGTTTAAGCCTAATTGAGTTGGTCGTACGTATACAGTGAAATCTGCATGGGAATGGTGGAAAAAACATGATTTTCTGCAGTTTTTAACAAATGTAAAAAATGAACTTTATGAAAGAATTGAAAAACAAAACTTGTTAAAGTTTAAGCATTAATTAAATGTCATTTATTTTTTGATTTCACTGAATCTGCACTTTTCAAAAGCTTTTAAAACCAAACTAGATGGTCCAATTGCACTTTTTAACAAATGTTAAATACTACAATTTTCAATGAAATGATTTATGAATGTTTTTGGTTTTTTACACCAGAGCAGAGAGTATACTGAAATTGTCTAAATGCTTGCAAAGCTTAGAAGCAAACAACTCCGATTACATAAAATATGTACTGGGTGGGGCAACATAACTCCCGTATCTGAAATGAGCGTCATTTCGCTCAACGATAACCTGGAGGGCTGGGAGTGGTCTCATTCGAAAGGTGGGGCTTTGTTACCTCCCAGTCAGGCGTGATCATGCGGTGGAGCAACGTGCAAAGAGCATTTGCAGTAGAGGCCTATTTATCCAACGGTCGCTCAGTGATCGTAACGCAGCGCAACCAAACTGAAACCTTTGGCGAGTGCAAAGGCCTCTGATGGAGTTGTCGCATGTTTTGTTTAGTGACACATCCGCTCAGGTGAAAGTGAGCTTTATCACTGAAAAGCACAATTGCATCCTCAGGGACGTTTTCGAGAAACGCTTCACATCCATTTCTTCGAAAATTAAAGTCGCGTTCCGAAAGTTCCTGTGCCATGGCCAACTTGTACGGATGAAGATGAAGGTCATCGCCTTACAGTACGGTCAGACAATCCAAGGGCCGCTGCATGCTTGCGAGCAGAACGCTGCGGTGATTGGAGAATTGATTGTCTTGATGGGCCGGGCGCCAACAGGTTTTTTTTTTCACCACCCTACCGGTTACACGAAAACAGTTGACCCAACCAACAATTGATTTCCCGTCCGGAACAGGGGCCAAGGGCGCGAGATGAAAATGATTTCGGAAGGCGATCACTGAGCGACAGTTGGATAAATAGGCCTCTATGGCAAATGCTCTTTGCAAGTTGCCCCACCTTTACTTTAAGACCCCACCTTTCGAATGAGACTCCTGCAGGTTATCGTTGAGCGGATTGACGCTCATTTCAGAAACGGTAGCTATGTTGCCCCACCCTGTACATATATTCATGATCTGCATGACGAGCTGAAATGATTTAGTTATGTCCATCTGTTTCTATGTTACCATACCTTGCACGAAGTCTGGAAATATATACAGGATGCACATTTGACTATAAGCCAACAACTGCATGTAGGAGCTATCAAATAGAGCGCCAATTGGTACAAATGAATGCTAATCGTCTCCATGCTTTGGGGTTAGTTGACGAGCAAGTGAACAGCTGAACAAATTATCAACTGAACAACCGAATAACTGAACAACTGAACAATTTGAGTTTGAATTAGAAAAACCTAACAAGTGAACATGTTCAGTGAAATGAACAACCTTTACCCAACACTATTTATAATTATATCCCAGATGCTAGTACGGTCAATAAGCAATCTTACTTGAGGTTTTGTGCAGTTGATTTTTTTAATGCTGTTTCCCGATTATCAAGGTACAACATATATAACAAGTAAGAAAGTTGGTCAAGCCCAACTGAAGTATACTCTGTACCCTACGCTGCGGAAGCGAACTTTCTTTTGGTCATAGCTTGCCATGTGGCAGTTCTGGTCACGCTATCGTGATAACGCAGCAGCAGCACGACAACCCGTGCACCATTCCTAAGCGCAGTTTCTGGCTTGCCATCCGCAGTGGCTGACGGCCGCATCGCGGTACAATCAAACAATAATTGTTTGCTTTTAAGTTATAGTTAATAAAGTTAGTTACACATATTAAACCAAGTAGCTTAAGTGGTGACCCCATCTAAGTGAATGAACAATAAACAAAACAAATTTAAGACAGTGTGTTAAACAAACTTCTATAACAGTTCTCTGATGCCGCCCAGCAAACACTCACATTGTAAAAATCATCTCGACGTACTGCTTTCCAAACAGCAATAAGCTAACTGAAGTAAGGAGCACTATTTCGACAGCCGCCAGCTAAATCTTCAACAGAAACATCTCGATGTTTTATTGGCAAGTGTGTCGCACACACACCAACAACATTTACAGCATTCACTTAGCCGCACTTTGGCGCAAACGTACACACAAATGCGATCAAACTCTGCCAGCGGCCACAGACTCACACACACACTCATACGCCCAGCAGCCGCCATGTTTTTTCCACAAAAACAAATGTGGCGATTTCCGATTTACGGATCAATTACCAGAATTCATGACTCAACAACTAGTTAACACACGATTCCGCTGGCGCCCCGAAAATGCAACTGAGCGTCCCCAGTAAGGAGAGCTCCTGGTTTGAAAATGACGCCGACAACGCTTACGCCCAGCAAACAATATGTGTGTGTTTTCTGACACTCTTCTGACACTTTTTTATGATCATTCACCGTCATAATGTGCACAAAAAAGAGTCGGGAATGAGCGTGTTTTTCTATGAAAACGGTCGCACTTAATGTGGAAGTTTTCTGAGTCTAATCTGACTCTTTTCTGTCATAGATATTAGTGCTTTCACCCTCCCAATGAAGCATATAAAAACCTCACAAAAGGCACATAAAAGTTACTTTTCTAGGCACTTAAAGGGCTACTGAATAGCCTTCTGAAAGGCTCTTTTCAGACGATCCGAAAATGCTCAGACAGAAGTGCTTTTTATGAGCCAGTGCTTAGAGAGTACTGAATCTGATCCGAAAACTCTGAAATTTATGTGTTTACTCCAAAAACGCTCTTAAGTTCGACTCTTTTCAGACACATAATTTGGAGCGCTCCGAACTTGGCTTGCTGGAAATCTGCTAGAATTTTAATGCAAGTATGAGCGTAGGCAGGAGCGCTCATTTCGCTTGCATGACACCGACCGCTGCCCACGCATGTTGTCCACCGACCTACGGTCTGTCGCCCCGGCCTTGCACGTCCAACTGTCCACATCCTACTGCAGCCCATACTGCCCAGTCTGGCCTACACCTGCCGTTCACTTGATGAAAACATTCAACGCCCAGCTGCAGACCACTCCACACAGCCGACTCTGCAACTACATGTAATCGATCTCACGTTGGTCAAGCATCCGACCATTTTTTCATATCTTACATTGTACGCAGCCTGCCAGACAATCGTTCATACTTATGGCAGTACGTAGCGCAGCTGAATATGAAACTTCATCGCATCTTTCATCATTGCCTATGTTCATGCAAAACGATCCCCCTACCTGATTGACCACAAGCAACCGGCTATAGCTCGAGACGCTCTTTGTTTGGTGCCAGTCTGAGTCTAACTACAAGTTCGCGATCTTAACACAAAGTTTACGACGAGTGGTAAGTGAAAGTCCACAAAGCGTGGCAAACGAAGGGCTAGGGGTACACTGACTCTGCAACCTCAACCCTGCTAAGGCGAACTTGCTTGTCGACGCCCAATCGAAGCAACAGCCTCAACGCGAGGTTACCATCGACGTACTGTGCTCAGTACTACGGATTCATCAGTTTCTACACTCAACGGAAACAGTTCGTCGACTCAACTACAACACAAACATCACAACGAGAAGTATACGCAAACATTCCTCCTTGTAAAATCCTGTAAATGATCGCCGAACATTCTTGCCAACTATACTCAAAACTGGAAGATCATTCATTCCCAAGTGGTCTCTGGAGGGGGAGTACTGTTGCACCCCTGGTCACACTATTCATCGTGATATACACGTGCACTGTACAATCATACAGTAATTGTTAGCCGTTAAGTTATATTCAATAAAGTTCGTAAAACCTATTAAACCAAGTAGACAAAAGTAGACAACCAAGTAAAAAACCTTCATCAAATAGATAAATATTCTTGATTACTAAATATCTTTCTATCATCAAAACTGTGGGAGATATGACGTTTTTTCCAAATTGGGGGGGCAGCAGGCGGCGTGGCAAAAATTCAAATAAACTTGATCTGCCTGCAAGTATAAGAAGTAGTAGTAGTAGGAGTAGTAGTAGTAGTAGGAGTAGAAGTAGTGCTTCTTTATTTAAATTTACCAGATACCAGATCGTGTAACTGCATAGCGCGAGTTTCGGTTGGCCGTGTTACTCTGTTTTAAAAGTCTTTTTCTAATATTTGTTTTCGATATTAAGTTACCTGACTTATAAAGTTATATAATATCAACCAATATGATCCATTTAGTAGCTGGTGAACTTCGTGCAGATCTAGTCTTGCCTTACCAACATGTAAAATTCTGTATTCCCTCAAGATTGAGCAGTTTCCAATAAAATGGATAGTGTTTTCCTGCTCATTTCAATTGCAAAGAGAACATGTAAAGCTGCTTGCTATGTTTGGGACAAAGTTGAGTTTGAGCAATTCACCTCTGGCCACCAAAATTGTGCGATTTTGCTCTACTGAAAACGCGTCGTTGAAATAATTTCTTTCCCCTAGGTCGTAGTTCAATTCTTTGTATATTAGCCTCTGAGAGCTCCTCTCTGATTCGAACATAAAAGATCCATCTTTTTAAGTATTTCTATATCCCATAATTCCCACTCTGAACTTTCTTCAAGGTTAAGTCTTTCGCAATGATTGGCTGATAGAAGTTGCCATTCCCGAAAGAACTGATAACGTCCGTTTAGCAGAAACTGAGCCAATATTTTAGGCAGTCTCCTTCTGCATGTAGGAGAAGTGCAAGTGTGAGGTAAATATGTGCAGCATTCTGCTTGGAGTGTTTCTGGGCAATCGGAATAGCTTTTTCAGAAAGTATCATAAGAAGTATTTATGTGTCCCATATAGGGTTGTGAAAATATGTAAAAAATATCGTATCGATGATTATCATTTTTTAAAAATATCATCAGGTTTTTGCAATATTTATCACCAAAATATATCGATATATCTGATATTTTTGATATTTTTATAATTCAGTATAAAAATCTTAAACCCCCCAAAATAACATTAACTTTAAATGCATTATAATTTTTTTGAGCTTTTTATTAATTAAAAATAAAACAATAAACTTTTTGTCCATTAAAGAACAGAGATCTCAAGGTTGAGTAGTTTAAGTAAGGATACAAGAAAAAACTTCATTTCATTTTTTAAACAATGATAAAGTTAAATTTTCTAGAAAAATTACATATATTGGTAACATGATTTTACCTCCAAAATTCTTTTTTTAAGGATTTCAAAAAAATATAATATCCGTCATGCGGCTTCGCGTGTCGCAGACAACGCATTTTATGGCGGAGGCCAGCCGCTCTGAAGGAACCGAGCTACCTGGTGTTATAAGGTAACTCATGGCCAATTTTGATAACTTCGGTAAAGTTTTTTCCTGGGATAAATTTAAAAATAGTTTTATTTCTGTATTTTCCTTGGCATCTGTAATTGGCTTTATGGCAATTGATCTATTGTGGGCCTCTAGGAAGCTTTCGTTTGTTTCTACTTCCCTCCCGTCATCGAGTTGGCTTCCGTTTGGACCATTGTCCATTGAGTTCTACAGAAAAAAAGAGAAAATATATTATAGCAAAAATCTTTATATAAATGTCAACAATAAATAATTGACTATCACAGCCCAAAGGTCCAAAGTCGAGCTTCTCTGAATCTCTTCAAACAATAGATTTAGTTTAATTTAATGTTGTGTTAAAACAAAGATAGTTATTATTACAGTCAAGTATATTATGTTTAGATTAATTAATATTATATTAAAACTGGTACTTCTTGAGCATTGAGCGGCGCTAAGTATTATATAATTTTTTAAATCGCGGGTCTAACATTGTCGACTTCACCAGTGTTTTGTTGTTTTGAAAAGATTGAAAACGGTCTTCAGAAACTTTTAGTAGAGTTTCTTTAGTAAGTTTTCCGTCAGCCGATTCTACAGTCAATGTACGTATTTTATTTATCAGTAAGGATATGAATGGAATTACCATGCTAGCTGTGACGTAGTTTTCACCGCTTATTTTTTATGTTGCGTCTTTATACGGACTTAGCAAATCACAAAAGTCTTTGCATATATCAATTTCGTGAGCTGTTCCTTCATAGAAGTTGATAGTTTTATTAAAACCAATGCGACTTTATTTGAAAGTTTGAGAAAAGAAACAAGCATGTCGAGACACGAATTCCACCTCGTGTCTACACTTTGGACAAGAGTTTTTATTCGACCTTCTGCTATCCCTTCGTCAGCCTGTAACTTTCGCAGCATGTCCATGGCTGCAGGAATGTGACAGGAGATTAGTGGTGTTACCACTTGACTTTATTACTTTTACACAAAGGCTGCAGGTGGCATTATGTGCGTTTATGTTTGTGTAAAAGATTATTGCCGCGCCCATCTTCTCTTTTTAAGATTTCTAAGTGTAGTGTGACTAACCACAATATCAAAAAATATATTTCCAAATAATATCGATATGCGATATATCAAGAAAAAAAATATTTCGATATAAATATTTATTTTTTTGTAAAAAATATCGATATATTGATATTTTGATATATTATCAACAAGCCTAGTCCCATACATATCAAACCTCTATCTCTTGCCATCTCTGAGATCTCTTCGTTCATACGGACGGACAAAAGAATATATATACTTTATAGGGTCGGAAATGATTCCTTCTTAATGTTACATACTTTCGCACAAACTTAATATACGCTGTGTACCTTTGGTACAGAGTATAGAAAACATTTGTAGAAAACATTTTGTTGTGTCTTCTCAAGTTCATAATTGTATTTCCTACCTTTGTAGGCAATCATTACTGTAATTACCATTTTACCCTAGTCCCAAAGCAATAATTCATGTAAAATGCCAAACGGTTTCTAATCAAATCAAGCCAGCGAAAAATGTGGCCATAAACAGGCTTTTTGGCTTGATATAATTTTCACATAGCTCTCAATGGATGTTGGATGCTGGCATCACCTGAGAGGCAGAAAAATTGTAAACGCTTTGCGCCTGTGAATTTTATTGATGGCATAAATAACACACACACACACACCAACACAAAAAAAGGACAACATTGAGTGAATGACTGAACAAACATGCATATGTTTCTAGCCAAAGGACCAGGAAGGAACCCAAGCACATTCATTTTATGTATCCTTTGGCCCGGCCTTATTATTGTCAGCTTGAGAGAGCTTGTCATTGCTTAATCTGCACACATTTTGGCCTGTGCCCAGAGCATATCAATGGACCGCCACCCTCTCCCAAAAGTTGTTAAACGGACAATGTAATATACAAACCAAACATAGACGGGATATTTGTCTGGCACACCACCCCTTGGCGCTTAACCAATCAAAAAATAATTCAATGAATTTTTATTGGCAAATTATGTTAAAGTGATTTGAATGCTCCAAACGGAACGGGAAGAGAACGGCACCAATTTATGATGATTATGGGCCATAATAATGGCAGTGTCACAGGGCAGCGGAGGAGGCCACATTTTGAAATTAGTTGTTGAACTTATCAAATTTGGTCACTTTCAGCAGGAATGCTTCTATTCAAGGCTTTCCTTTCACACTTTTATGCCTCCCCTTTGTAGTTTTTTTCTGTGGGTGTGTTTTGGCTCCTTTCACTGTTTGAAACTGGCTCGCTGATTAATGAATTTTGATAAAAATAAATTTTTCCACATAAAAATTGAAGTCAATTTGGCTAATTAACATGACGAATATTTTATGTTTTATTTTTGGTTTGGGACATTTTCATTATTACAAAGATTTGTGTTTGTCGATAAGCGCACCTTAGGACCAAAATATGCCAGATTAAGTTTGAATTTCTTAATTAATTAAGTTGTGGGGAATAGCCAGGCCTACACACACACACA
Source organism: Lordiphosa magnipectinata (assembly GCA_037044535.1). NCBI lineage: Eukaryota > Metazoa > Arthropoda > Insecta > Diptera > Drosophilidae > Lordiphosa > Lordiphosa magnipectinata. Next base: position 52,420 of record JBAMBO010003588.1, read on the forward strand.
CACACACACACACAGCTGAAGGTGGAATTTGTGCTGGCTAAGCCAAAGAGAGCGGAAAAAAAAGCATGTTGGACAACTCCCAGGCAACTCCTTCTGATCAAGTGGACCCCAAGGAGTCGTAAACATGGTCAGGAGCAGCAGCAGCAGCAAACGTGCTCACACTCATTCCCTGCCATTCCCGTGTACGTGCAAGTGTCGCCCATTTTTGAGCCAAGCAAAAACACTAAAAAAAAACAACACCAACTTTTTCACGCAGCATAATTTTTTATACATATATGTGTGTGTGTGTGTGTGTGAGTGTGTGCGAGTGTTACACCTCCCTGGCAAAACACATGTAACACTCTGAACTATGAACTCTACTCCTGACCCAGGCAAAAGAACCACAGAGCAAAATGCCCCGCGAGGGCGTCAACTTTTGTTCGCTGATAAAAAAAACGAGAAGGCCAAGCTAACTTCGTCTGTGCCGAAGTTTTTATACCCTTGCAAATGCTGTTTTTGAAATGTCAGAGTTTAAGAACGCTTACATAAAAATCCAAAAAAATTTTAACTACAACCCATTTTCCGACAGATAATCATCTGATTTCGACCAAATTTCGCGAATCTTTTTGAAAACATATCAAAATATAAAAATCGCCGAGTTTAAGAACGATAAAATTTAAAACAAAAAAGTTAATCTCACAAAAAAAATTTCTTACTAAGAACTATTTTCGACCGATCGGTCCTATGGCAACCATAAGATATAGTCACCCGATGTCGATCAACTTTTTCAAATTAGTTTGAAAGCGTTTAATATTTAGAATCACCGACTTAAAGAACGATTTACTTGAAAACAAAAAAGTTTTTTTCACTAAGACCCATTTTCCGACCGATCGGTCCTATGGCAGCTATATGTTATAGTCATTCGATCTTGAACAAAATTTGCAAATCTGTTTGAAAGCATATAATATTAACAATAGCCGAGTTTTATGACGCTAGCATTGAAAACAAAAAAGTTTTTTTCACTAAGACTCATTTTCCGACCGATCGGTCCTATGGCAGCTATATGTTATAGTCATCCGACTTTGACCAAAATTTGCAAATCTGTTTGAAAGCATATAATATTAATTATGGCCGAGTTTTATGACGCTAGCATTGCAAACAAAAAAGTTTTTTTCACTAAGACCCATTTTCCGACCGATCGGTCCTATGGCAGCTATACGTTATAGTCATCCGATCTTGACCAAAATTTGTAAATCTGTTTGAAAGCATATAATATTAACAATAGCCGAGTTTTATGACGCTAGCATTGAAAACAAAAAAGTTTTTTTCACTAAGACTCATTTTCCGACCGATCGGTCCTATGGCAGCTATATGTTATAGTCATCCGACTTTGACCAAAATTTGCAAATCTGTTTGAAAGCATATAATATTAATTATGGCCGAGTTTTATGACGCTAGCATTGAAAACAAAAAAGTTTTTCTCACTAAGACCCGTTTTTTGACCGATGGTTCCTATGGCAGCTATAAGATATAGTCATCCGATCCGGTTGGTTCCGACATATTAGCAGCGTGCAGTAAAAAGAAGACTCTGTGCAAAATTTCAGCTCGATAGCTTTAAAACTGAGAGACTAGTTTGCGTAGAAACAGACGGACAGACAGACGGACAGACAGACGGACAGACAGACGGACAGACAGACAGACAGACAGACGGACGGACAAAGCTCAATCGACTCAGCTCATCGCCCTGATCAAGAATATATATAGTTTATGGGGTCGGAAATGAATATTTCTATGCGTTGCAAACTTCTGGGCAAAATTATAATACCCTTTGCAAGGGTATAAAAAAACTCAAAAAAAAGAGGTGGCTGGGCCAAACATTTTTTAGTGGCCAAAATTAAATGGCTTAAACTGGCTGACAACACAAAAAAAAATGCACACACATAAGTAGTTTGAGTGGTTTTTAAAGAGTTTACATCAAAATGCGTTGAATGCCCTGGCTAAGTAAACTATCTTCCCATCCTGTATCTGAACCCCAAACCATAAATGAATCTTAAAATTGACTAAGTTTAATATTTTCAAATCGTTTAACAAAATTCAGATTTTTAATTCATCAACGATCAACGAAAATATAAAAAGGCATACTCTGCTACGTGATGAGGCGTACAAAAGATGGAAAAGATACAGGACTCCAGAAAAATATAGAGCGGATGTCAACCGACTATGCAAGTTTTCTAAACGGGCATTCTTTTTTGAAAAATTCAAAAACCCAATATCATCAAGTAAATTCTGGAAAGACCTACGCAATTTTGGGGTGTGAAAACAACGACCTGAAAGGCTAGAAAATATAGATGTTAATGAACTTAATCAGACCTTCATGCAATCACATCCTATAGTACCTGAAGTGCTATCAAACTCGTACCTGAATTCTGTACCTCATAATAATTGTAATAAATGTTTTAGTTTTTCTTGTGTAAGTCCGTGTGATGTTTTAGAGGCTATCTTAAAAATAAAATCAAATGCTACTGGCCTCGATAACATTGATCCAAAGTTCTTAAAAATTTTTCACATTTTTAATACTGCAATTACGACCTCGACGTTTCCAAGCAGGTGGAAAGTTGCTAAAATCTTGCCCATTCCCAAAGCAGGTAACGAGAATAGGCCAATTTCCATCCTACCTTTCATCTCAAAATCATTCGAGCAATTGATTTACACTCAAATCAGTAAATTTTTTACAGACAACAAACTACTGAATGATAAACAGCATGGTTTCCGTAAGTCGCGTAGCTGTACTACGGCAATTCTGAAAGTGGCAGAAGATGTTCGAAGAAAGGTTGACAAAAGCCATGCTACCTTCCCAACCTGGACTGTAGCAAGGCATTTGATACTGTGGATCACGTAATTTTATGCACAAAACTAGAAATGCTTTACAATTTTTCCACCACTGCTAAAAAATCAATTAAAACATACCTAACCGGCCGAAGTCAGGCAGTCGTAACCTCTTCTCAGACCTCGACGTTCTTAGAAACTAATCGTGGGGTTCCCCAAGGCTCAGTCCTTGGGCCATTATTATTTTAAATCTATGTAAATGACCTACCAAATGTATTGTCCAAATGTAATGTCCAAATGTATGCTGACGATCCACAAATCTATATGAGTCGTCCTGTTAGTGATGTACCTGAGTGTATAACTGTTTTCAATAGTGAACTAGAATTAGTTGGTGAATGGGCTAGGAAAAATGGACTTCACATCAACCCGTATAAGTCCAAGTGAATTGTCATTTTTAAAAATAAGTTTAACACTAGCAGCTTGCCAAAACTTCATATAAATAATTCCCGAATTCAGTATGTAGATCGTGCTAAGAACCTAGGAATTATTTTTAATTACAAACTTTTATGGAACGATCACATTAATTGTACAGTCGGTAAAACTTACAGTCAGCTCCGCCAACTCCGTTTTGTTAGTAGTTTCATGCCAATAAAGACAAAGCTCACAATTGCAAAAGCATTTCTAACTCCAGCGTTGTTTTATGGGATTGCAGTTTTTGGAAAGTGTGATGCTGTAAGCAGGCAAAAACTTAACGTGGCTTTTAATAATATTGCCAGATTTGTATTTAACAAGAAGCCTACTGATCATATCTCGGCATTTGCAGCACAAATCTTTGAATTAGACTTAGATTCCTGGATAAAATTAAGAACATTAATAGCAATTCACAAAATAATAACAACCGGGGAACCAACTTATCTCTACGAATTGTTAAGCTTTGCGGGCTCTAGAAGAACAAATAACCTAATTACAGTCCGATATAGACTCTCTTATTGTGATAACCACTTCTTTGCATGCGCCGTTCGTCTCTGGAATATGATGCCGCATAATATAAAAACAATTTGGAGTGTTCCGCTTTTTAAACAAATCTTAACAAACCATTTAAAACAAACATTATATAGACCTATCACATTTAATAAAAAAAAAATAAAAAAAATTTTAAAAAAATATTAAATTCCTAAAATAATAGTTTATATGTAACGGTTTCAATAACTACATATATATATATAATATTTAAAAAATTGTATTCAATTGATGAAATGGTAATTTTTAAGTTAGGTCCAACAACGTCTGTGCTAATATATAATATTGTGTTTTTGTAACTAATGCTAGTATTTTAAGTAACTATGTTTACTTTAGCATTAGGAAGACGTTTAATAAATAATAAAATCTTAAATTCTTTTTTGAAATCAGTTTACCAGCAATTCGAACTCAAGCGATTTGTCAAATCGCTCAAGAGCTTCAAGCGATTTTATTTCTTCAGCTTGTTCACAATAATTTAGCCTAGCGAATCTTCTATTTTCACCATTTTTGTACCATTTATATCAGTTGGATGGACAAAGTAACATCCTGTTAGTCCCAAGAAAATGAATTTAATTCTATGACAGGACAATATATAGAACTATTAACATATATCTTACCTATATATGTATATTGTTAGGTTTTGGAATTGGTTCAAGCGTGTTGATTCGATTGTTTTCCCCTAGGAAAATTGAAGATCTTAGGCTTGAGATGCTGGCGCCAGCATCGGAATCCGAGGTAAGTCTGCTGATTCGATTGGACAAAACATATTGGGCAAATTGCACATTATATATGATCAACTTTCAGTACCTGCTTTCTCAAAGCATGATTTACTCTTCTTATTATATAATGTAATCCCTGAATCTGAAGACTGCTCCATAACTTACCGTGATTTTAAAAATATTGATTATCAGTTACTTCTCGATTTCAATTCCCTCAACTGGGATATTATCTATACGATGCCAAATGTAGACGACCAACTTCAGTACATGAACACAAATATTGAAAGTCTATACAATTAGACTAAAAATCGTGAAACCAAAACAAACATCGTGGTTTAATCCGGATATACAAAGGGCTTTTATTAAACGTGACGAAGCCTATAAGAAGATGAAACGGTACAGAACAGACCGTCTATTAAGAGACTACCAGAATATAAATGCAACTCTGCAAAAAGAAGCTACTATACCTCCAAGCCAGGGCTTAATCCCGAAACGAATTTCGGTTCCGGTACCGGTTCCGGTAAGTCCCGAAATGAATGTTTCGGTTTTCAATTAATTTCGGTTTTCGGTTTCGATACGGTACCCGGATTTTCATTTCGGTATACCGGTACGTACCGGTATAAGTACTACCTTATTTTTAAATCTAAAATCTAAATCATTTATTTTTATTAACGCGAAATCTTATTGTCAGAAAATGGGTATTTGAGACTCGCAATGGGTAGTATCTTCAATTTAGAATTGTGTAACCATTTTTCAAATTATAACTAGAATTTGTTAAAAATATAGGGAATACACTGTAATTGTTAGTTAGTGTTGCACCTACTGCCTTAGGAATATTTAAGAATTTTTCTTCGAAGTTGTAGCGGACTATTTTAATTGCTACATTTGACTTCAAAACAGTCGGTAGTTGTGGTTCACAGAAAAAAAGGGTTTCGGATTATATGTAAACAAAAAACCGCCATCCATGGTCCTCCAATTCGCGTTTTTATTAGACGTTGGTTATGCTTATAAAAATTTTCTCCATAGTGAGTTATGTGCGGTTTTTTAGCCAATATAAGATGGAATATCACTAAATGGCAACTAAATTTAAGCCTCCGTCTTTTGTTACATTCTCTACGTGGTATTTTTGTTGTCAAATGATTCAAATCCAAATATGGACTTAACGCCCAGGAGCTTTATGACCGAGCCTAAGGCCCAGGAAAGTTCTAAGTTATATCTCAAAGTTGTGATCGAAATTTTGTCATGCGACCATTCTAAATTGAAGAATTCGAATTTAACTTTGAATTTTATACGTCCACGTCTTGTTTAACTAATATAGCATTCTTGTGATTTGCTCGCAGTAAGATAATTGCAATCAATGTGGTTGAGTCCATACAACTTTTTAGGGGATTCATTATAAATTTTCTGCCAGAGAATAGTCGTTGCACGCTAACCTGCGTAGCTCGAACAGAAAGTACGACTTTTAAAATCTCATACAATTCTGGGAACTTTGTGCAAGATTCTGACCACCAGTTGAGAATGTTTTCATAGTTTCGAACACTTTTAAGTGCAAGAAAAGACTTAATGGAATCCAGTAGCTGTTTTGCTATAGACGACGAATTTTTTTATATTTCCAATTTGTAGTGTATCGAAATGGAATTAAAATCACCCAAAACAAGATTTTCGGCTTGAAGTTTAGTTGTGGCCACCTCCGCTGGTTCTAATATGCGTACAATTTCGCGAAATGAGTCCCACACTTTCCGGTGCAAAAGAAAGTCGTTATCTGCAGCCGCAAAGCTGGAGCAAATGTTGAAAATGTCTTCCGAGGCAAATATTTTAGCATCCTGTAGGTTGAGCTACAATTCGTGACCAAATTTACGATGCGCTCTGCAAAGTTTAAAAAACCGAAACTGTAACGGTACCAAAGTTTCGGTTTCGTTCCGGTGCTATCGGTTTCATTAATAACGGTAAACGGTTTTCGGTTCTCAAAAAAAAATTTGTATAGGTTCCGGTTCCGGTACTTGATTTGAAACGATACAATTCGATTAAGGCTTACCTTCTATTTTAATAATCCTTTTTTGTTGTTTAAAGAATTGAAATTTTTTGGAGTCAGCATGCGTTTGCTATCATAATGTTAGTATGTCAACATTAATGTTAAGGCTATTGAGTGGGCTGGGCCGACTTTCACTTACGCTCTCGATTTCCCTCAGTGTCAATCAGACAAGGAGACTTACAAATATTTCCAATGATTATTATGTTATCGCAAAGCAAAATCTAAAATGCTTTGGGGATAGCTAAGAAGGAAGATTCCCCAAGGCGTTCTATTATCGCTTACAAATAAAACATTTCATGTGTATGAAAATGTCCTTCCATGGTCACCAAATTTTGTCCGAGATTTTGGTCATTGCCATTGGAGAACGCATTCAGGCATGAATGCGATTCACATGAACTGCAAATTGAGTGCAACAACTTCCAATTACTTTACTGTTTAGATTGGAATTCCTTGCCTCCATTTGGCATGCCCATTCATCTATGAATTGTGTCGCCCAATCTCGCCCACTCATTTCGGTAACTGGATACCCCGAGTTCTGTATGCCTGTGACTTCATTTCTGCATTTCTTCCGGCATTTCGTGTCAGCCTGTGGTCGCCGGCTGATTGTTTTATGTGCGGTGTTTGTGCCCTGCTCCTGGCGGAAACAGTCTGAGTTCCTCCACCTCCTCCCTTGCGCCAACCAACCGAATAGCAACAGTTTCCAACATTGTGTAGCCTCAATGCCTCATTCATCTTTTGGGGGCGGTGGTCAGGGCTGTGACCACTTGAACCAATGCCGCTGACACCCACCAAATGCAGCAGGAGGGTTAGGGGGGAAGGGGATGCGTTCTCTTGGATCACTTTATCATTTGCAAAATTGCGAAATGCAACCGCAAAAACCATAACCCAGGCGCATACAAAGTATGTTTTAGAGTCAGGGCAGGCAGCATCACGCATACGCACTGTCTGACAGGAAGTACACCCCAGCCCCAAAACTACACGAATATGAGCTGGCCAAACAACATGAATGGGTGGCCGTTGATTTAGTTCTCGGTTTTTGGGGGAAAAGTGCATTGCAGTTTTGTGTCTGATTAACACTGAGCAAAACAAAAGTTTGGAAGAGGTGCGAAATGGTTAGACGAGTTTGGAATGGAAGAGAAATTATAGAAAAGAAAGAGACTATTATGGCTTTTTGCGTTGAAAAATACAGAAAACTTAACTTATAGGCTGTTTGAAGAACACACCATACAAGTTTGGATCACAGCAGGAATACGCTTTCACAGCATTGAAATCGCCTATGCTTAATGCAACTCAACTTTCGCACTTTAATGAAGATCTTCTACTCGTTCTAGCCACCGTTTGCCTCTTCGTTCGGACAGATGGCAAAGAAAGGCCAATAGCTTTTACATCCAAAACATTGAACAAGCATCAGGTTCGCTATAGCCAAATCGAAAAAGAAGGACTCTCAATCGTCTTCGGAGTACAGATATTTCACCAGTATCTGTATGGCAGAAAGTTTATACTGATAACAGATGATGATTTCGTCAAAGAAAAAGCATGCTACAATATTGTCGAAATACCGCTTCCGATCAATGCATAATCTTCGTTCAACATCGCGCAACATCGTTTTGAAAAAGTTTCATAACTTTATATCAACTGGTTGACCAAAAAAGACTCACGATCTTGCAATATTGTCATATTTCAATCGCAAATTCGACCTTACAGTCAACAGAAACTTGCTAACAGTTTGGAGTTATGACTCCAATCGTATCATTGTTCCTCGCACAATGCGCCAGGATATCCTTAAACATCTTCATTATGGTCATTGGGGCATCGTCTGTCTGTCCCTTATGCCTGCCTAAACCGTTCATCATATTTGTGATGAAACTTTGGAGAATGGTTGAACGCTTGCTAGCCAGTTTATCGAATACTTCACGGCAGAGTTTCAGAAGGTTACGGCATACAAAGGCTTTGGACACAGCAAATAGTCTTCCCACAGTGCGATACTCTGCAGAAGATCCTAAGGTGTACAGGGCTATTGCCATCCTTTTTTCCAAAGGGACCGGTAACCGGGATGCCCGGTACGAGCGAAGCTCTTTACGACTATAAATCCGATTGTAAATTTGCGTACTGTATTTGTTTGGATAAACTCAATCTTGAAATAGCAAAATATATAACTAATTTTCCACAAATTTTGGACTATGATTTCTGAAATATTAGATATATATTTTTGACTGTATTTGTTGTGTTTTAACGACCTTTATGATAATCAAACTCTCAAGTATTTGCTGGCTCGAGATCTCGTTATGTTTGTACATAACTTTAAAACGGGAACACACCACACCACAAAGGAGGCAACAATTAGAAAACAATTCCCTCCTCTTACCTGCAATGCCATAATCGCTTGGGAACTCTAATGCAACTCAACAGCAAAAACAGGCACAACGAGCCAGAACTGCGCTGTTTGTGGCCTGGACTTTACATTAGTTGTTGGACCATCTTTTGTTGTAGACTGCTAAGGATTGTGGTTCATTGTCTAACTGAATTTTTTAAAGGAAAATAATTTTCTTGAAGAATTCAAGTAGATTTGTAATTGAGTTCAAGAACGCAAAACTGCGATTTTGGTATGGGCATGAAATCCAGGTTTTGCTTCCTAACTCCTTGTTTTAGGACGCGAGCAGATATCGCACTCTTCAATTAATGTTCAATTCAAATTTTCTTTCCCTCTTTTTCCCCACCCCCTCTACCACCACCTCTTTCAACTACCCTATTCCACTGTTCCCCACTGTCAGACACTGTCAAGTCAATGTCAAGACACTGTCAAGTCACTGTCAAGTCACTGTCAAGTCACTGTCAAGTCACTGTCAAGTCACTGTCAAGTCACTGTCAAGTCACTGTCAAGTCACTGTCAAGTCACTGTCAAGTCACTGTCAAGTCACTGTCAAGTCACAGCCAAGTCACTGTCAAGTCACTGTCAAGATACTGCCAAGTCACTGTGAAGTCACTGTCAAGTCACTGTCAAGTCACTGTCAAGTCACTGTCAAGTCACTGTCAAGTCACTGTCAAGTCACTGCCAAGTCACTGTCAAGTCACTGTCAAGTAGAGCAGGGAAAACATCGGTGTTCACAGCCATCGATGTTTCCGATGTTTCCGATGTTTGACAAACATCGATGTCTTAGATGTTTTCACAAAAACAATGATGTTTTACATCGTTGTTTCTGATAGTAATACTACATCTAAGCTAAAAATAATATTTGTATATTTTACTGAGATCCAATTATTTTGACATGTTCTAATTAAGGAACAATAGTTTATTGACTGTGGTAGATTTTAAAGAGCATCTGCGGTCGGGGATGCGCTGTCCTGCTTTGCTGACCATGCGCTCTGATTCGCAGGACGTAGCTGGCACACACAGAATTCGTTTGCATTATTTACTAAATACTTCTTCGTCGTTATTCTGGAACCAAAATTTGTTTAAATATCTATTTAAAGACACATTTTTATTTACCTTCCAAGATTGTAAGGGATCGACTTCTTTAGCAGCATTTGGTTTCTCCAAATATTGCCTTAGCATAATCTTTGCATTGGAGTTCTTTGGACTAGCATAAATGTAAAGCGAGTTCATGGGCCACTGCGGATCAGAAAGGGACATTTTATCAATAAATTCATCAACCTGACCAAGAAATGGTTCTATATATTTAATGAAAATTTTCGTGACTTTGTGTTAGCTCAACTCCATAAGTTCCTCATTTGTAAGTGATTCTCTGTCCAAATCTATGAAATTCATTGATCGTGTATTCTTCCAATCCTGCAACAATAACCAAATCAACAATCTTATCCTTTACAGAAGATAAGTCATCTATCTCTGATGATGAAGAGGCCCGTACGCAGTCAGGCCATAGTTGCTTCAATGATTCTGATTCAAGTTTCTTCTACTACTGTAATTTGGCCACATGTACAAGTTGAGAATAGCAAACACACAACTATGCAGATATTGTGTAGAGAAGGAGGAATCCTCCGAGCATATACTAGCACACTGCGATGCTCTAGATAGGCGCAAACTCAGCAGATTTGGTAACATAGAACTCACGAAATCCTGACCTTTGTACAGGAAATATTGCTGCTAGCAGAGTTGTAAACGCAGTAGGGGGGTACAATAGATCAGGATTGGTCGAACATTTTGCCTCATTCTGCACCAGCTTACAAGATATCAGCCCATTCAGCAGTACAGGGCTTTGACTAATGCACCTACTTTTTGGTATTTCTACTATTTCATTTGTAATGTATAGTAAGCATTGCTTTTTTAATGTAGGATACCAGTCCCTCTCAATTCTCGTTAGTTTTGTCGTCTAGGATATCATATAGCTCCTCCTTTGTAAAATATGGTTTGCCGAGGGTCGCCCGTCAGTGATCTGTAAGGCTTGGACATCTTTCTAAAAAGTGCGTCAAGTTTCTCCGGTATTACAGAGTGGGTTAGGCATGTTTAAAGGTCTGTTCTACGTATTTGATGACAAAGTGATAAGGTCAAGACGGGCTTTTAGTTGCTGCAATTTAAGGGCATCTGTTTGGTCGAGATATCTGTATATTCTTGTTTGGCTGGATCCTTTCCGCGGCACCCGTTTCGCATGCGTCTTCTGTCTAAGAGCTTCCATTATGCTGATTCTCATTGTATTCGAATATTCCACGGAGCCAAGACCATCTTTCCAGTTGGGGGTGAGATCCAGCTCTTGTGCCCAACAAATATTTTTTCTAATTATCTCGGATGTAAGAACATGCGGCAGTCGACTCTCCCCATAGATAAAAAGGGTTTTCCCCTACGTACCCAAGGTGTAAGTCTAAGGTATAGATGTGCTCATCATCCACGCAAGTCTCCAAGGCTAGAGCGTATCCAGGGGCATTCGGTGGTAACCTTAGAATTTCCTTCAAAAAAAATGTTTGCAGACTATCCATCACCTCAAACTAGCGATATCCCCATACCTGTGCGGCATAAGTCTGACTGCTCTGCATACAGCGTTAAACAGTTTCCATTTAGCTCTGATGCTTACATTAGGTTTTGCCAAAAAGTAGTTCCAAATGCAGTTGATACTAACTTTTGCTTCAGCGTTTCTTCTCAATATATGCTCTTTCAATGTAAGGGTAGGGTAGTAAAACTCACTCCAAGATTCTTATACTCTGTGGCAATTTTTATTTCCTCTCCTTTAAAGGTTCATTTTTCTGCTGCTGCCAGTCTGTCGCCCTTTCTAAAAAACATTTTCTCAGACTTTAATAGGTTGACTTCCATTCCCCATGCGTCACAGTATTTCTCCAAGTTTTCTTTCATTTTTTGAAGCACTTCAGCTTTATCGTTTAAAATGACGATGTCATCCACTTAAAGAAGCAGGCGAATTTTAACATTTCCCAGACAAAGGCCTCCTTGCAGACTATCAAGTAAATCCGTCCAGATACAGCGAAAACAACAGCGGGGAGAGTATGCATCCTTGTCCTACTCCGACCATAGTCCCAAAATAGCTTGATAGCAGATCACGCGTCCAAGCCGCCGCTTCTGTTTGACAGTATACTCTTTTCAGAAAGCTGACAAATTACGAAGTTTTGATTATAGATTGTTCGTAACTTCTAGAGAAATCTAGTAATCAAAATTATTTATCGATTATGCTAAGGGAATGAAAAAGATCGGATGAACGATACACACAAGCTATGAGCAAAAAAATGCTCCCCACTTCCGCCCAACCATGGCTGTATTCAAACAAACACAATCTTTGGGAAAGAGAGAGAGAGAGAAACTTAGAGATGAGCGTTTAACGCTTATAACACGTATAACGAGCGAGCAAATGCGAGCGACAACATTAACTGGTACAGAGTATCTTATCTTGACCGACTTTCTCACTTGTTTGACTTTGGTTTGTGATTATATAAAAGCAATGCTTAGTCGTCGTTTAAGACCTATCTAAGTAATATGTGTATTTAAAAAGCCGAGTTATAGAGTTAAGAGCTTTCCTGCCCGAAGGATGGGATGCAAACCGCTCTGGAATTGTGGTTGGTTTGGTTCAGTGATTTCCTGGTTTGGTCTACAACATGGTTTCTAGTTCAAACTGAATAGGAATTTTGGTTCGGTTTGATGGTTCACGCTTAATAAATGCCTGATCATTTCTTGCCTGTTACAATTTCTTAAATTTTTTTTTTAGAATATCCAGGAAAATGATGGACCAAACTTTTGGGAAGCTTTTGTAGCTTCGGGTGGTGTTGGTTGCTCCAGTGCGTTCCAAGACATAGACCCGGAAATATCGGTCTCCAGAGCATTTATTGTTTCTTTTGGATTCGAGGAGTCTAAGAAGCCTTCTTTTTTAAAGCGGGGGTCAAGCAAAGTCGCGAATCTGTGAAGTGACCTCTGTTCATACAAAGCAAATCTCTCGGGCAGTCGCCGCATCATTAAGTTGTGAGCTTCCAAGACAATGCTAGACTTTATTTAAGCTCGCACTTGGTTAAGATTTTGGTGAAGCTCGCAAACCATTGGTATTATTAGTGAAATGGTTGCTGTCTTATTAGCGGAGATTTGCTCAGTCGCGTCGTTAAATGGCTTCAGCAGTTCCACTAGCTCCGTTATAACGCAAATATCATCGGCTAAAAAGGGTCGTGGAGCCTTAGGCATTTTTAGCAGCAATGTAGAAAATAAATAAAAAAATAGTTGGAACCTCTTGGATCAGCCCTAAGGGGCTTTCAACGACCTGCGACTGTTTAAGCTTTGCATTAGCTATTGCGCTTGACTTAAAATAAGCGACAATGCGCTTGCACTTGGTCAAAATACCTTTAAAAACCTGACAATTTTAAAGCATCCTGTACGAGTAAGTTAAGCGAATGGGAAAAGCATGGTAAGTGATCAAGCTTTAGCAACTCACATGCTGTTCGAACTTGAACATGATATTCAACTCGGCCCACACGTAGTGTTAATCTCATATTTAAATATGTAGCCTATGTCGCCATGTGTGTCATAAACATTTCACCTTATTTAATAGTATTAAATATTAATAGCCGCAGTGACGAGGATCAGTCCAGCCCAGCAGACACAGCACTTGAAAAGGATCAACCATGGGAACCACTTGAAAAGGGCATCCGGTGCACTTAACATGCAACGTGGAAGGCAATGTGTATTCCTTCCACGAATGCATTTCTATATTTATACACACGCAGCTATCTTACAAATACTGCCTTAGTTAAGTTAGAAGATAAGAGATGAGAAATTCTAAATAAAAGGAACCTCGCTCAGACTGAGCAGGTTAGTACAATTGAAACCTACAACAAGCGTGCTCATTAAAAGTGTATAAGTACATACATTTTTTGGTCCATCGAGCCGGATCTACTTGAAGGATTGGTAGGTCCGTGCAGTGTTAAGCGTTTTCCGTGGCTTAGAACAACGGATTCGGTGGTTTTTAATTAAAAACTGTAAATTAATACAACAGGGTCTACTTGGTGACCTAATTAAAAACAATAATCAAATGCAAAACAAACAAAAGTTCATACATTTTTTGGTCCTTCGAGCCGGATGTTCGATTTTCGCGGAAAATTGTTGTAAGCGCTACACATTTTTTGGTTGATCGAAATCCGTGAAGTGGGTGCGAATATGGGAATATTCGACATAACCATGGCGCATATCAAACCTTATGAGGAGGCGAGATTAAAGGTCAATATGAGTGACCACGCCATGCAGGACGCCGGGCCATCACAACGAAATGATGTGCAGCGGTACACGACGCCCACACATGCTACCGAAGCGGACAGCTTTGGCTCTGCAAACCCAATAGACGAATTGGCAAAACTATTAGATTCACTTGCAGGAAAACTAAGTCAAGCTATTGAAGAAGCTAGCAAATGCTTCATGGAATTGCACACTGATGAAATACTTAAGCACAATTCCAAGATTGAAGTTATGCTTGTGAAGTTGGAAGGAACGCATAACAAGCTGAGGACTATGAATAATCTTAGCCATTTTGACAAGATTCTCGATCTGAGAATAGAGGCCATTACGATGATGGAAATGCTGGATGTCAGAAAGCAGCAACTAAAAGAATCAAACGTGGATAAGACATTATTACCTCTACCAGTTGCACCAGAAATACAAATGCCTACATTTAATGGAAACCCCAAAGATTGGCCAACATTCTATGGATGGTTTAAGCAGGCAGTCCACGAGAGAGCAGACTTCGGGGAGGGCATCAAGATGTATTACCTGAACGCGTGTCTTAAAGGGGAAGCAAGAAGTTCACTTACTTCCTCCCTTATGCAAGAACCTTCTTACTATACAACAGCATGGGATCGTATATGTAAGAGAAATGAAGAAGGCTGGAACAGACTTCCAGAACAGCTGAAAGTCAGTAAGCCACATCTGGAACCAGCAAGTACTTCAGTTAGAGAGACACCTGCAACTCCCAAGAAGCCGACTTTCCTGTTATTCAAAGGCACCCCGAGGCGGGTAAATAAAAAAGATAAGCTAGCAGAAGATGCTGCTAGTACCGCACAGGAGGCACCTTCAGCAAATCTGACTGAATCTGAGGCTGCCGATGAATGAGAAAAGTTTCTGCGTAGACAGAACTAACGACTGTAACTCAAAATTGTTATTTATGAAATGGCACATAACTGTAATATACCCTTCTATGGCCCTGGACGCCCAAAAATCTGTGGTTATGCCGATAAAATCTATATTATTCAAAATTATCATTATGTGGGCTTTCAAAGATTCATGACTATTTGTTAAAAGGACCTTTGGAAAGTATTTTTTATCGGATATCTTGTAGCGAGGTTCCAACAAATGCAATAAATCCCGTAATCCGATGTCTTGAACAATACTGAACGGTTGCATGTCTACTGCAATCATGCGCATGATGGCCTTGTCTATTTTGATTTTACAATCTGAAGTGTTTTCGTAATGCTTGACATGTTCTATAAATTTCTCAAGCACTATTGGCGACTCTTCTGCATTAAAACATTTTTTGTGCATGTTTTTTAAATGTTGAACCAAATTTGAAGTGTTTCTTTTAGTCCTTAGTTTATTCCCACAATGGCTGCATACTGCTGATTGAGGATCATTCTTACATTTTTCAAAATGATTCCAGTCGAATGAATGTCAAGTCACTGTCAAGTCACTGTTAAGTCACTGTCAAGTCACTATCAAACAAACATCGTTTATCTCACTGAATTCACAACTTGACCTCATGGCAGCCACTCTTCCGAGTTATTGCGTCGATGACGATAATGATAGTTAACTCAGTATAGTGTAAATGTTGCATTAGTTTTTGTAGTTTTTGGATATTTTAGTGTTAAGGTATGTGTAAGAAATTGAATGATGGTTGCACTGTATATATAGAATGGTCAACTTGTAGACAGTAGTACACAAACCTTGTAGAGACATTGTAAATATGCAAGCCGAAGTGGTCACACAGTAAAAGCGAGTGTAAATATAAAACCGTGTGTAAAAAGAAAAAACCCTCGATTACATTTTCTTAATTTCATAAAGCAACACGCAAAAAATCCGCTCAGTGTGGGAGCCTGTTACTTCTGTTGGGCATATCACTGGCCGCATAAATCTCGTGTCTGCTCTGAGCAAGTGGCTCCTGGTGCAGCAGCAGCAGCTCTCCTGCTCCTCATGTTGACCAAAATGACGTTGGCAGGCAGCAACGTTGGCTGTTGCGACTCCTTTTGCCTGCTTTCACACACACATGCAATTAGTCAGCCGCAAAATAACAAGTTGCCGTGTAAAGTGCCACGCCCCGTTGCCCACATACCGCCCCACTCCCCTCCTAGCCGCTTTGCATTGTTTATCGAGGCTTAAGCTGCCGCGTATGAGATGTTAACAATTATCAAAGCAATTTGCTGAAAGCCAACTCCGGCTCCTGTTGTTGTTGCTGGTGCTGCTGCTGCTCCTCCCATTTGGCCAGTCCGGGCACGCACACATTCGAATGAGTTCATAACAATTACCGAATAGGCACAAAAGATACATTCGCATCCAAAAGATACATTTTGCAATTGCTTGCAATGACTCGGTTATCGGTTCGAATTTCGAATTTGTGCCAAATCAGCCCGATAAACCCAAAACCATTTTGGGAAGGAGGAAGGGGAAAGGGAATATAGGCTAGCATTTTATGGCCTGGACACGTGCAAATGCAGAAGGAAAAGCCTTGACACCGATTTTCAAATAATGTTTCAAGTGGATGCGTGTGTGCGTGTGTCTGTGTGTGTGTGTGTGTGTAAACATATGCAAATTGTTGACAATTCACTGGGCAATCATTGTGAATGTTTCAACAAAAGACAATTTGCAATTTGATCCAAGTTTGAAATGAATATTTGAAGAATGCTTGTACACATTATACTATCTACTCGTGCCACCCCCCCCCTAAATGTGAAATTTTGGGAAATTCTCATGAATTCGTTATATTCAATGTGCTTCATGAAAGTTTTTAGCATTTACACAGCCGTCACCTCCGCTGTGAAGTAAGCTATCACATTTTGCTTGCACAATCTTGGGACAAGCCACTGTGAGACCAATATATATAAAGGAAATCATTTGTCAAGCAACAACAAATTTAATATAAGCAAATAGGCTGTACGAAGGCTGCAAACCGGTTTTGAACTAAGCCGGTTCGAACCCGGAATTACGGCTTTTTTTTTACTGTGAACCAAACCCTGAACCAAACCACGGGGACGAAAATAGTTGAAACCGAACCCGTTCCGAACCCAAGCTTTTGGTTCGGCTCAAAAAAAAACAAGAAAGAAAGTCGGTCAAGCCCGACTATAACATACTCTGTACCCTTAACGTCGCAGTTCGCATTTGCTCACGAGTTATACTCGCTCATCTCTAAGTTTCACTCTCTCTCTCTCTCTCTCTCTCTTTCTCTCTCTCTCACTAAGATTGCCGTTCAATAGAATGCTGTGGTGGTGGGTGGGGTGGTGTTGGGTGTTTACTGTTCGTTTTTTGCTCATAACTTGAGTATCGTTCATCCGATCTTTATCATTCCTTCAGCAAATCGATAAATAATTTTGTTTACAAGGTATCTCTAGAAGGAACGAACGATCTATCTCCAAAACTGTAGGTGATATGAAGTTTTTTCCAAATTGCGGGGGCGGGAGGGGGCGTGGCAAAAATTGAAAATAAACTTGATCTGCCTGCAAGTATAAGAAATATATGCCCCATACATGTCAAACCTCTATCTCTTACCATCTCTGAGATCTCTTCGTTCATACGGACGGACAGACAGACGGACGGACGGACGGACGGACGGACAGACGGACAGACGGACATGGCTATATCGAATCGGCTGTTGATGCTGATCAAGAATATATATACTTTATAGGGTCGGAAACGATTCGTTCTCCCTGTTACATACTTTTGCACAAACTTAATATACTCTATGTACCTTCGGTACAGAGTATAAAAATTATTGACATTAAATTTATTTGGGTACGCTTGCATGTACGCCACAACAGAGTCGACAATTAGAAATATAACAATACTGAAAGTCGGTCAAACCCGACTATGAAATACATACTTTGCTCTTACTTCCAGTCAAACATATTAATTTGTAATATACAAATTCAATGTAAATAGCTATGTATGTACAGCGTACAGTGTGCAGTGTATTGAACGTTTTATTTTTCATCTTATACATATGCGCCCGTTTCAATCTAAACCAGGGGTGCCCAGAATGAGCTTACGAGCGCGTGAAGTCAATACAAATGCACAAAATACAACTCAAGCAAGAAGAACTACTAGAAATAGATAGAGAAAATCGATTTTTGTTTGTTTGTGTGAGTGTGTGTGTGGTCATTGCTGTCTCAGCAACATTGTTGTTGCTTTTTAATTTGCCAGTGACATAGGAGAGATAGAAGAGAGTCACATATGATGTTTTTATTGCAGGTCTGCACGCGCCAACAACAAAACCTTCGTTCGGAAAGAAAGAGAGGAGAGCACGCATATGAAATTGTTTTTGTTTTGTATAATGCCGTGCTTGTATATGGCCGCGTTTTTCGTATGCGCGCGGGCTATTTGTTGTTTTTGTGCACAATTCCAAGCGAGTTAATTTGCGACGCAGATTATTATGAGACTGACTGGCGCCAATTACCAAAAAAATCTCGAAGCAAGGGTTTGCCCACCACTGATCTAAAGCGCCGAACACAAATTTTGCGACAAACGATAATTAGCGTTTTGGTGTATCGGGCGCTAAGCAAATTTGTGCATGCTTAAGCAAAAATATATACATACATACATACAAAAGCGAGTGCCGCGAGAGACAAAAACATGTGTATACAAATCAGAAGTGGCACGCGCATTTCATTTTGTTTAAGAAGTATGACTAAGGAGGTGCTCAGCAATGACATCAAATTTAATATATACGAAATTTACATACAATGTGAGCACTGATAAATCAGAATGTCACGAATGTAAACTCAAGATGACCGGCCGTCATGCAGCTAATTTAATGCGTCACCTTGAACGGAAACATAAAAGCATTTTTGTACAAATTATTGTAAAAAAAAAGTTCCTAGTGTGGCAAACCAACACCAATCTATGCTCAATTTCGTGAGTGAAAGACTGATCAAAGTGAAAATCTCCAAAGAAGCTATATCGGATGCTTGTGTAGAGCTTATAACAAAGAATGGTCGGCCTTTGAAGATGCTAGAGGATTCAGGCTTCCGTAAAATCATTGAGCCTTTGTGCAATGCCTTTGAGCCGCCACTTGCTATAAACAGGCAAAACATTAGAGATGTAATTGCATTAAAAGCTCAACGCATACGAGAAAGCATAATCAATGTTTTGCAGAATCGGTAAGTTCAGAAAAAATATGTCTGTACATATCTACATTCTTGGATACATACATGGCTAGCTAAATATTTGTATGTATGAATTCACTTGCATATGTATGTACATACCAGAATTACCAATTTAGCTATTTTTCCGACCAGACACAGCTATTTTGTAAGCTCGAAAACTGGAGCCTGCAATTTTTATACCCTTGCAAAGGGTATTATAATTTTGCCCAGAAGTTTGCAGCGCATAGAAATATTCATTTCCGACCCCATAAACTATATATATTCTTGATCAGGGCGACGAGCTGAGTCGATTGAGCTTTGTCCGTCCGTCTGTCTGTCTGTCTGTCTGTCCGTCTGTCCGTCTGTTTCTACGCAAACTAGTCTCTCAGTTTTAAAGCTAACGAGCTGAAATTTGCACAGAGTCTTCTTTTTACTGCACGCTGCTAATATGTCGGAACCGACCGGATCGGATGACTATATCTTATAGCTGCCATAGGAACCATCGGTCAAAAAATGGGTCTTAGTGAGAAAAACTTTTTTGTTTTCAAGGTTAGCCGCCTTAAACTCGGCCATTGTTAATATTATATGCTTTCAAACAGATTTGCAAATTTTGGTCAAGATCGGATGACTATATCTTATAGCTGTCATAGGAACAATAGGTCGGAAAATGGGTCTTAGTAGTAAAAAATTTTTTGTTTTCAATGCTAGCGTCATAAAACTCGGCGATAATAAATATTATATGCTTTCAAACAGATTTGCAAATTTTTGTCAAAATCGGATGACTATATCTTATAGCTGCCATAGGACCGATCGGTCGGAAAATGGGTCTTAGTGAAAAAAACTTTTTTGTTTTCAAGTAAATCGTTCTTAAAGTCGGTGATTCTTAATATTAAACGCTTTCAAACTAATTTGAAAAAAGTTGATCGACATCGGGTGACTATATCTTATGGTTGCCATAGGACCGATCGGTCGAAAAATGAGTCTTAGTACGAATTTTTATTTTTTTAATGTTAGCTCACTGATTACTAATTCTATATGCTTTCAAATAGATTCCCAAAAGTTGGTCGAAATCGGATGACTATATCTTAAACTTCTGCACAGACGAAGACTTTTCTGCTTTCAATTTTATCTTTCTTAATCTCCGCGATTATTAATTTGATATGTTTTCAAAAAGATTCGGAAAATTTGGTCGAAATCAGATGTTTATCTGTCGGAAAATGAGTTTTAGTTAAAAATTTTTTAGATTTTTATGTAAGCGTGTTCTTAAACTCTGACATTTCAAAAACAGCATTTGCAAGGGTATAAAAACTTCGGCACAGACGAAGTTAGCTTGGCCTTCTCGTTTGACATTGTTTAGCTATTTAACAGTCGATATCTGGTGGGAAAAATATCTAAATTCTCACTGCTGATACATATGTATGTACATATGCCGAAAATCGACGTACATGTTTATGCATTCATGTGTATGTATATATTTTTGCGCGTGTGATGTACTCGTAATATATATGTATGTAGTATTTGAAAGCCAATAAATGAAATGACAATCAATAAAGCATAATATTTTCTGTGTTATTTCAGATTGATATCCATCAAAGCCGATTGTGTTTGTCGTTTAGACCGGTCGATAATTGGCATAAATGTGCAAATTATTTTAGAGGGCGAACTGAAGATCTATACACTAGCAATGAAGGAAGTCCATATCCAGCAAACGAGCGCCAATCTCACGTCAATTATAATCGACATCTTACAATGTATTTATGCAACAGGTGTATACCTATTGTATTGTAATTTTATATATATTTTAGGTAAGACGTGCAACGAACCAAGGTTCGAACCAAAAACCAAAGCCCAAAAACCTCGAACCTCAAATTTCCGAATTAAAAACCGTTGTTAAATTTTGGTTCGAACATGCAAACCGGAGGTTCCGAAAAAATGTTTGGGTTTGCAGCCCTGGTTTTATCTGCATAAATTCGGGTGATTACAGGCAAAAAACCGGACGGTTTAAGAATTGAGAAGCTATAGTTTTGTAACGCTTTGTCGCACAGCTAAGTGTTATACATAAAAGTTATTGCAAATTGTCTGTTCTTTAATTCATGTTATGAGATAATAGTGCTCTCACCGAAAACAAGAAAAATGGGAAAAGAGTACAAAAAACATTTTTGATCGTACATAATCAAATGAAAATGTTGTTGGAACCAAAAAGAGAGGTAATAACATTATCTATGACTTTGTCTTTGAAAATTGTTGTCTAAATGCAATAGTTTCAGAAATACAGGCCAATTCGCGTTGTTTAATATAACACAAATTGACACAAATTTAAGCTCAAGCCTTTTAGGCAGTCCCCTACCATGGGGTATGCATATCATGCATTTAAAGACTGGACTGGACATAGAAATAAATTCAGATATATAGTAATTTAAGCGAATTTCGCTGCTTTCATTAGAATCAAAATGCAGCAAGAAGCTTGAGTGGAACATACTCCGGCCATACAACAACCTTACACCGACACGAATGCTGCTGAATTGCTACTGCCTCATTTAGATAGCTTAGTACAGAGATGTGGCATCCCTTCTCAGACGCTGCGTCTACTTTACTTATTCGTGTAATATACCGCACTTTCCCATTGATCACGAACACGAATGCTGTTGTGTTTCAGTTACCTCTTACCCTTTAGCCAGGGCACAGTGATTATTTCCACAACGCATGCATCTTTTTACAGTTTTTTAATAAAGGAAATATTTTATATTTGATCTTAAGCTTTTCATTTTACCAGCATAATTTTGATAAAATTCAAAAATTTTGATAAATGTTCGTTACTTGAACTAAGTGGTTCGGTTCCTAGTTGTGGGGGACTACTTCTTAGCTGATTTCATTTTGTGTATTTTATTCTTCATATCACGCACTTTGGCTGCCATCGGTGTTTTATAATTGTGTGTTTGGCTTGGCACGTGTTCGCTTCGCCAGCAGTATCCTTGAACAAGATGGCATAGGTGGTATCCACATGCTTTCAATATCATTGCTGACCTGCATACTAGCCTCGCACATACTTAAATATTGGTTTGCTGAACACTTTATCACCCAGAGGATTGAACTTCTTAGGGAGTGGCAGTAGTACATACCAGCCTGGGCTGGATTGTTGAAGAAAGCCGTGCTGCACTAAGTCTCGTAAGCCATTGGTTACACTCTCCGCCGAGTTCATTACTTCCTCATATGTCAAGCCACGAAGATTTCCCAATTCACAGACTAGTTCCTGTTCATGTACAGGACGTCTGAATTTCAGCAGAACGCTCATAATAAGGTCAAATGGTTTTTGTGTTGATTTGCTCATGTTTGTTAATAAGAAAAAAATTTATACTTGAATTTTTACTTAAATTGAATGTTGTCTCGTTGAGTTGGAGAATTTTATGGAATGTGTTGTTGAAATTGTATTATGAAGTTTGCAGCAGAGATAGGTTTTTCAGTTTTTTGAGGCCTACTTTACATATTTCATCAATTTAAGGAGGGATTCTCCATGTTCAACATTTATTTTCAATTTTTTTTTGTTTCTGCTTTTTTTGTAGCTTGAAAATTTGAGAATATCGCCCTAAAAGGATTTTTTGAAATTCGAAATTCTTTTAGAAGATATAGCCTTTGTCAGTTTGCCCTATATTCAGTGGCGTATGCAGGGAGGGGGGGGGGGGGGGTTAAGCCCCCCCCCTGGCGAGAAATCACTTTTCTCTTTTCAGAAAAAAATAAAATAAAATTTTTGATGGTCTAGCCCTGGTTTAGTGTTGGATAATTTTCGTCTTCACTGTTGTGAACTATTGGTTTGATCTGGTTCAATTCCAATAATTGCGTGGACTTTGCTCGTTCCATTCTTAAGCATTTGACTTTAATTCAATTAAAATGACTTCAAAGAAAAGAAAAAGTCATGATTTGACGTACTATTTTTCTAAAGAACAGAAGAAAAGTGATACAAATGAAATTGAAGGTACAAATGTGTCATTGATTGTAAACGCAAATGTAGCAGGTGAAGTGGCAAGTGAAGTTGCCATATTTTTTGAAGATGCTGATTCTAAACAAGATATAGTGTGTTTTGTCAATCAAATCATCCCAGATGGCAAAAGGCACCAATGGTTTATGCAACGCATTCAGGTTCCACCAGTCTCATTTAAATTTCCGGAAAGTGAAAAGCGAAACTTGCGTTTTAATCGCAATTGGCTGTCTCGTTGGCCATGGCTAACTTACTCAATGTCTACTACTAACTACTACTACTAACTGTCTCAATGTCTTGTGCCGTTTGGGTCTTTTTTGGGACTTCAGCAATGCATAAAAAGCTGGTTAAAGAGCCATTTAAAAACTGGAAGGATGCGGTCGAGATGTTCAATAAGCACCAGATAACACCCATCCATCAATTCGCTGTATTGCGGCAAGTATCACGAAACGAAGTTGAAAATCTACGTGTCGACTCAATCAAAGCGCAAATAAACATTTCTTAACTGGTGTTCAGAATTCTCCACAAAGTTTCCAGAATTGTATGAGATTTCAAAAGTCTTGCTTTCTGTTCCAGCTACGCAGGTTAGCGTGAAACGTCTATTCTCTGGCGTAAAATTTATAAACTTGAATATTTTGTTTTCTAAAGTTGAAAAATCCGGCCCCGGAAAATTCTGCAAGCAAAATACTTTTTGTTATCCGATTGACTTGAAACTCGGTTTGTAAGCATAGTAAACCAAATAATTTGTGATTTCAGTTTACGATGTTGGAAAATCCGTAACCAGACTGGGAAAATGTCCAGAAGACTCAGTATAGAAATCACTATTTTTCATTTGAATGAGTTAAAACTCGGTTTGTAAGGACAGTATGCGAAATAATTTGTAATGTGATTTCTCAATATTGGAAAATTCACGCCAAACGGTGGGAAATGGGTTGTGAGGGTGGGTAGTTTTAATACTTTCAGTATTCAAATCGGGTTGTAAGCTCTATGCGCCTAATAAATTGGAAACGGGAAAAAGTGTTGCTGGGGAGGGTTCAAGGGTTCCATTGTAATTTTTTAGCCGAACTGAATAAAATTTCGTTGGTAAGTCTTTTTGAACAAGTTAACGAAGAAGCACATATGTTCCAATTTTGAAAAACCCACTTGTAAAGTCGGAATATGAAGGGCTGGGGTGTTCAAGGACAATTGTTATTCCGTTGGTGTTTTTTTGACTAAATAAACGAAAAAACTAAGCTCCAATTTTGGAAAAGCCACTAGTAAAGTCGAGAAATGGAGTGAGTGGGGGTGTGTTCCAAGCGTTGTTTTCTAGCCGATCTGAATAAAATTCTGTAAGGCAAAGCCGTAAAACGTTGATTTCAACCCGTACTATGTAAGATTCGTTTTGTGGACTCTACGATGGAGACTCAAATTGAAATAGTAATTTCAAATTTGGGAAATTCCCAGGTCGGAAAAGTCAAATTATCAAGCATGTCCTGGAAATCTCTACAGATTTTCATATAAATGATTGAACTTCAAACTAAACTGATACTACTTTTGTATGTAAAGTGACAAGAATAAGGTCGGCTACTAGATCATATAGATAGAATATACTTGGCCTTGTCGGTTTCAAATCGCTTAACTTTTATCTTCTAATCTAGGAACCGGGCATATTTGTGACTCTTCCCACATTTTTTGATCATTTATCATTGATAATTTTCATAGCTTTCAGCTATACATTGATTAACTAATAATAAACAAACATTTAAAGCTTGGTATAAAACCGTCAGCCTTTCTTCTGTTAAACATTTACATATATAATTAACATACTTTCTTCACACATTTCTTCTATAATAAGAAGCCATCTCTATGTAATTCGCCAGATTATTCCATTCCATCCCCCCGTTCTCGGCCGTCAGCACCTCTTCTTTGGTAAACGTACAAGTTTTGAAATATCGCCAACGAAATTACGGCAGTGTTGGACATCGTCCTACAAAATGCTGCAGGTGCTCCTGACATATTGCATAGTGAGCATATACCATTGTACCATTTACAATTCTTCTTGGGCAGAGAGATCTCCTCTGGCCTTCATTATCCAAGTTATTTTGCTTTGCTTGAAAGACTCGTTGCAATATGTGGGCCCAATTGCATAATTAAGGTCCTTTATACACTCTAATGCACTTACTGACGCGTTGTTCATGTGTTGCACGTGGTTATCTGCTTTTGAAGCGCTTAGGAACCTAACATTGTGCCCCTTCAGACGTAAAGTCAAGCAACTTTAATTCGAAATGCTACCGTTTATACGAAAACCTCTAGAGATTACTGGGACACACCCAATTGATTTAAAACTGATTCTGATATTGGTTCTATATTGATGAAGGCGCAGCGAAGCGCGACGGGTTATATTCTAGTTAACTTATACGATTCTACTACTATGATGATGAGTTGGGAATGGTGAGATTGGACCGAATCTGAACAACTTACTTAAGGAAATTATAAATTGCCAAGCTGCATTTGGGTCAGTGTTTCTTCACGATCCGGCTTATATGTTGCATTGCAGTCAATCAAAGCTGCAGAAGAAAAACTAAAAGCAAACTGAGACCAAAGACGACCCCCCGACCACAAGTAGAGGCAGACATAGCCGGATCGGACTATATCATATAGCTGCCATAGGAACTATCGGTCGAAAAAGAAGTTCTAGTAAGAAAAACTTTTTTGTTTTTAACGCAAACGCCACTAAACTTCGATTTGATCAGTTTTCTATGATTTTACATAATTCCATCAAGTTTGA